>JBBJLS010087184.1:0-23141 GCA_037577275.1 Bryconaethiops microstoma
CCAAACGAAACGGTAAAAATTTCCCTAAAAAGACGAAACTAAAAGACTAGAAGACGACATATATATATATATAGATATATATATATATATATATATATATATATATAGATAGATAGATAGATATAGATATAGATAGTTGTGGTGTTTTAAATTATTCATAATTCTAATCAAATCAAATGAAATACGTACTGTTGGCTCCGTGTGTTGAGCTGCTAGCAAGCAATGAGGGACGAGAACCACTTGCTGCGAAAACGGTTCATGTTTCTCCTTGGAAATGGTTGTATAATAAACAACTGCAGCTGTTTTATATATAGAAAATTGTGTTCAATTATCACATTAAAATTTAGCATTTAATCGCATTAAAATACAATATAAACCTTGACCTGCAACAATAAAAAGCCAGTTTGCTTCTGGCTTTATAAATCATACAAGTAATCATACATAAAAAATATATTCCATCAGTATCAATGAAGAAAAAATAGCATAGTTCAGCTGAACTTTTTTTTTCTTCACCTCCTAACTCTGTCTTATCTTTATTCCTCTTGTTGCAATGAGCATGTTTATGATTAAGAATTTCCCTCTGGATAAATAAAGTTCTTCTTAAAAAGCATGAAATAAATGCTAAAAAAATGCTTTTAATTTAACATGGTCTGTTATTAATGATCTGTCCACTCTAATGTCCATTATTATGGACATTAATATGACAATCTCACCGTGCCCTTTTTCTTAACTGCTCACACCAAATGACACATTTATGTTGCACATTCAACATTGTTTATTAGTGTGAGCCATAATGCAAAGTGTTATGCATGTACAAGATGTATATTGAATGAAAGGAGAGGAGATATGGGATCCTACCCAAGAACACCATCCATATGTTAGTGGAAAAAGCCAGCAGGATGTAGGAGGCAGCTTTGAAGACAACACTGAGTTTGGCCAAAGTCATCTCTCTGAACCAACGCATCAGTAGAGGGAACAGACCTAGAAGACCAAAGCCCTAATAGAGAAAAACAGAAGCAGCATTCCCTGTTCACTCTTTCACACAAAAGCAAGAATGTGACTAGTTCTGCCTTTTAATCAGTTCTTCTTCTTTAAATACAGTATAAGGATGCTGTTAATGTTGCTGTTGTGCTTATATGCAAAGAACATAATTTAACCAAAAAAACTGTTGATTTTTGTTTCTGTCGCAAATTATCATTTGAGCAATTAAACATATTTCAGAGAAAGTATACTATATGTCCAAAAGTTTGTAGACACCTGCACATCCTTCTGAAATCGAGAGTATTAACATTAACAGGGAGTTTGTCCAGCCTTTGCTGCAGTAACAGGCTTTACTCTTCACTGTTAAATTGTAGTAACTTTTAACTGGTCAGTTTAAAATTCTGAGTTTGTTAAACTGTAAATAATTACAGCTGGTTGATAATTTTGAGTCGACCTGAGTTACTTCCTTTTCTCCTTTGAACTGTTGCAATTTTTTAGTTTTCTGAAGGCCTTACTCGATGTTGGAACATTGCTGTGAAGGTTTGATTGCATTCAGCCACAAGAAAATTAGTGAGAACAGGTGCTGATGTCGGATGATTACAAACACCCCTCCAGCCCATCCTAATGGTATTCGATGGTGTTTTATCACAGCACTGGCCTGTCCAAGTCTTTTACAGCAAGGTAACTGCTTTTTTTTTAGCTCTGATTATGAGATATAACATCAGGGTGGCATCTGTATGAAAATGTGTACAACAGCACCTTGTGTAATGATGTGGTTTGGCATACACTGAAATAATTAGTACTTATGTGAATAGTCCACATGAATGAAACAAATTCCAGCAGAATTTTCTCTTTTGGCAGTAAACGTATTGATGTAATGTCCTTCATTTATGTGGAACCCATTTGACTCGAGTACATTCAAGCTCCATTTTTCAACTGCCCACAAGAATGCCAAAAGCCTGATTCTGTGTATGCTGTCACTACCAGTATTTTTAAGAATAAAGAGGTGGTAATCATTAACAATTAGGGTTACGTTTCCAACAAAATATTTTGAAGAAATGATTAATAAAGCCTGCAGGAGTCCTTTTTTTTCTCTGTGCAATTTTGTGCTGCCCTAAATGGTCTTCTGTTTAGCCCTTCATCAACAAGAATGCTATAAATATTTCAGGCACTTTAGATTCATTATGGCCCAAAGTTGCGAATTAATTAACCTTCAGAGGCTGCACTTGATGAAAATGTCAAAAACAATCAACACATATTAATCTGTGTGTCTGGGTACAATGCATTTACGAATAACTGCATGTGATTGAGCATATATGAGCGTGAATGTGTGAGTGGTCGCACGCGTGTCAAGGACGATGTGACCACTTTGATCCTTTTCAAGCAGACAGGTTTGATTTAATTATGCCCGCAACCCAACCCAGCTGGCGAGTGGCTGGCATCATTCAGACCTCTTTGCCTTCATAAATTTGCAGTGGGAAACATAGTGAGAATGCATAAGCATTCCCTGGAAAAGGTTAACATCACTTGTTTTTACTTTAATCAAGTCATTATCGCCTGCGGTGTTTAATAATTCCTTACCAGCTCCACGCCGCCTTAATTATGAGCCAATCTGAACCCCGCAGACATTTCTAAACTGCACGAGCACCAAGCCGCGAACTCACCCTTGGCCTTTTGGACTTGGGTAGGTTTCGTAGCATCAGTTTTTAACAAATAGGAGGCAGTGTATCACTGTGTTTGACAGCTTTTTTTGCCCCCCAGGGTTACTGTCATCGTTCCCCGTATCTCCCCAGTGAGGGCAAGCCGTAGGCAGACTTCCATTTCCAATAGCCCTTTATTCAAACTCAAACAAAACAGGATACAGGCTTTCTATAACACCCAAAGGAGAAAGACGCAACACAAAACGCTAGGGTGACGGTGGACGACAGCCCAGGTCGGTCCACAACAAACTTAAATACGCAATCCCCAAACTCAAGAAACCAATAGAAACTGAAAACTCATTTCCTCTGAGTACACAGTCAGGTGAAATACATAATTAACACAAACAAGACTGTGTTCTCAGGCATTCACAATAAAAGACTCAAACAAAACAAAACACAGCAAAGGATGGCCTCTAGTGGCCACCAACCGTGGCCTTCCTGGCACGACAGTACCCCCCGCTCTTGAACGCCCCACCGGGGCGCAACCAGACCCCCATAACATCCCAAAAGTGAAGGTGGGGAAGGCAGTGGCAAAGGGCAGCGACCCGTGTGCCCCACCCAACCCGTGCGCTCCACCTGACCTTCTGACCGGCACTCCACACGGCCAGTGTGGTCTGGGAGGGTCTCATGGGACGCTCCCCTTTGTGTGTCCCTTGCTGTCCACAGGGCCAGAACCTCCTACCGGGAGCCCCTCGCTGTCCTCGGAGCGATGCCCCCTACCGGGAGCTCCTCACTGTCCTCAAGGGCAGAAGCCCCTACCGAGAGCCCCTCACTGTCCTCGGGGGTGGAACCCCCTACTGGGAGCCCCTTACTGTCCTCAGGGGCGGAGCTTTCTTGCCACTGGCACGGTAGGCAGGAGCCTTCCTGTCACTGGCACGGGAGGCGGGAGCCTTCTTGGCACTGGTACAGGGGGCTGGAGCCGTCTCGGCGCAGGCACGGGACGCTGGACCGTGACCTCACTGCTTGGGTGCACTGCCTCGACGCTCAGGAGTGCAGCCTCGTCAACGCTTGGGAGCACAGCCTCGTCAATGGGAGGCGGAAGCTTTCTCGGTGTTGGGGCGACCTCTCACTCTAGGGTCCTCGGAGCCAGTGGGAGGAATGGAAGAGCGGGCTTCCGCGCCCACTTGCTCCTCACTGGTGCAGGTACCTCCCGAGCAATCCGCATAGCAAATTCTCCCATGAGCCTCCCTTCTTCCTCTGGGGTGAGCTCCTCGCACCCCCATGTCTCTTTCGTCTTCGTACCACGGATCTCCCACCTCGCCTATCGGTGAGCCAAAGCGGGAGATCCTCCGTGGTCGAGTCAAGGATGAGGGTTCCACAATGCGCTCCGGGTCGATAATTGAGGATCCGTCGATCCACCCATCCCACCAGAAGCCCAGATCCACTTCCTCATCCCCCAACTCAGCACCACACAACAGTTCTGCCGTTGTGAACCGGCTTGTCCTCGCCGTCTCACCCCCGAGCTGGGTCCAGCCTGCCTCCCTCCTGGCAAACTCCTCCTCACTCTGCTGCAGCAGGGCTGTAGTCCAGGCTCCAAGGACGAGTTCCTTCGGGGCCAGCCTCCTCCCTGCAGGCTCGCTGCCTACTGGGCCCTTGTTTAGATGGTCGGTCCATCTGTCATGGTTCCCCCTATCTCCCCGATGAGGGCAGGCGCGTAGGCAGACTTCCATTTCCAATAGCTTTTTATTCAAACTCAAAACAAAAACAGGTTCAAGGACCTGAAACAGGATACAGGCTTTTTATAACACCCAAAGGAGAAAGATGGAACACAAAACGCCAGGGTGACAGTGGACTGACAATCCAGGTTGGTCCACAATGAACACAATCCCTAAATTCAAGAAACCAATAGAAACTGAAAACTCATTTTCTCTGAGCACACAGGTGAAACACATAACACAAACAAGACCGTGTGCTCAGGCATTCACAATAAAAGTCCCAAACAAAACAAAACACAGCAAAGGACGGCCTCTAGTGGCCACTAACCGTAATCATACCCAGGTCTGCCAGGCCTAGCAGTTATGACCTTTTAGATAATTTGAAAGTCTCTACATAATATCACCCTGAAATCTGTTTACAGCAAGTCACCATCTCTTATCAAGCTACAAATCGTGCTTTCTTTTTTTCCCCCCGAAGAAGAGAAGCTTTTTTTGTTGTGTTTGTGTATCACGGTGCAGACCTCCAGCAGCCTTCTCCTACAGACAGAGTGTACAATAGCCTCTTTCACAATCGATGGCTCTGTCCGCCTCAACAAAGGCCGCTGAGTGATCGGAGCCCCCGTGATGCATTGTGGGCCGCCTGACTCAACGTGCAGGGCTCTCCGATCAGGAAGAGCCCTGCTCCTTAATGAGCAGCCTTTGTTTAAGTGTCACTCCAGGGTACAGCATTGACCCGTTCACACTGACCACATCAGTGGGTAGGGTTCCCTTGACAGCCTGGAAAAATACAGGCCCCTACAGCCTACTGTCACTTCACAAAGACTAACAGGAGCTGCAGACCTGTCCGGTCCACATTACCTCAGAGAGTGTCATTTGGTCCCGTCAGACCAAGAAATCAATGATGTCTTTAGAAATATTTTGATTCTTTCAGTATTGAAGGATTTTTTTTCCTGGATCAATTATGCTTGCGTTTGAGCTTGCTTTAGCTTTCATTTGACTAATAAATTGTACCTTCTGTCCTTTTTTAATGTGTTCACTTACAAATAGTCTTCAGTACCATCAGCATTTAAGACAGGCAATTATGTTAAATTGGCACATGTGGCACGTTGTAATTTTCAGATCAGCAGACCTGTGAACTTTGAGTTGCTATGGCAGCCTCTCACAAATTGAAGCCATTGTGTGTGATGGCAGTCCTTAAATGATGCATAAATGTTCAGATAGTTCCAGATTTATTATAATTCTGTTTTTTAAAGTATTTTTCTTGTGTTTTGTTTTTTTTTTCACGAGGTCCACTCATAGAATTTATGTAGCTGTATGGTTTTAATGAACTTCTACATGACCATTTTCCAAACTCTCTTCATCCCTAACAATAACAGGATTTTGTTACTGTGCCTTTAAGACTAATATATGTAAATGAGCATTCTAGGCTGAAACACTCCTTATAACTTCAAAATGACTTCAAATGAATTAGGAGGTATCACAGTGTGGGCGAGTAGGGGAGCAAACACTAATGCACATGTTGGAACACAGGTTGTTTAGTCAAAAAATGAGACAGGGAAGGAAAAAACTCAAGGCGACTGTCTTGCGCTCACAGATAACACCCTCCAGGAAAGGGGAGAATGTAAACAAAGGAAACCACAAAGAATATGCAGCCAACGGTTAAAAATAAGATGAGTCCAAAAGCGAGGCTGATGCCAGTGGCTGAGTGGTAGCTTAATTTCTAGAAATGGACTAAATGGACTGGTGAATGAATGGTATTTTTGAAGTCTGAAACAGTGTTAACATGTTAAATTAAATATTTCATTAAAAAATGAAATATTTTTGTTTTATGATACTGCCTCTTTAAAATGCCAGATGCCCTTAATATGCTGTGAATGTTTAATTTTAATTGGAGAAAAACAAATTGTTCAAAATGACTTGGATAAAATTTGCGTAGTTTTCATTTGACTGCAAGAACTGGCAAAAAGAAGTCTTTTTTGCATGATATGGAAAGTGCAAGAATTTTGGTTCAGTGTATTCAGTGTTTTAACAATATGGAGTGGAATAATTTTTTACTTAATTATTTAAATTTTGTAGCGAAGGCCAGTGTTTGTCGAATACATCTGAGTTTACTAATCAGAATCAAGTGCAGCGGATATTACTGGCATATTCACAAATGTGAAATGGCGCTGTCATGCTTGTTTTCATTCAGAGAGAAATCTAATGATAGATCATCCGCCTCCTGGGTCTAAGATATCTATTACCTGGCTTCAGTAAATAATCTCCTGCACTGAAAAGATTTAAGTATTGAATTGGGTTCATTCTAATGTGTGCATCATTTCCACCTAAATCAAATGCATAACATCAGTACAACCATTTGCAAAACATAAGTTAACTGAAAGACAAAATTATGTGAATATAACATTTTATTTAAAGTGATGGACATGTGTGAATCAAATGAATTCAATGGATAACAATTCTTCAATTACTCTAAACTAAACATATATCTGGAACCATTACAGGACTGAACAGCCCATAGAGTAATCTTTCATTTTCTCTTAATACAATTCATTTAGTCGAAATGTGCTACATGCTAATTTAAAACCCTCTCTATATACTTACATAACATGAGCTAAACTAGACCACACAGTTGGTGGTCAAATATACCAGTGTCCCATGACCACCCCACCCAGGTGTCATCCCTGCAGGGAAGGTGGATAGGCACTGTCAATGTCGACAGCTTGCTTAGGAGATTCAATCAAAGATGCAAAAGACTCCAAAAAAATCCTTTGTTATTTTGGCTCCAAATTTTAAAAAAGCAAAATGAATATGAGAGAAATACATAAAAGAATGCCACCATGTGGACCACGACAGACGTGTTGAAGATGTGTGGTGATCCAGGCCTTGGTCTGGTTAAAGAAGACCTGAGCTTTCAAATGTTGGATAACTTTGAGGAAACAAAGCCACTTACCAACAAGAGCATTCTGACAGAGTTGTATACCCCAAACATCGCTGTGGTGAACTCCCTGGGCTTATACTTCAAATAAAGCAGTAAGATAGACTGTTCCCCTGGGGAAACACAAGCACATAAAAGCACATATCATTAGCTCTCTCTCTCTCTCTCTCTCTCTCTCTCTCTTGCCTAAGGAGTACTGACACTCAGAGAGAGCATTTATAAACCTCCCTGAAAGAGCTTAGAAGGACTATCAACACAAACAGGCAGCTCAGCCAATGCACACACATTATCCCATCTGATAAATGACCCGTCAAACCCTTCTCAAAGTAAGGAAATTGGGTCGTTTAATTACATATGGCACACATAGAGTGAAGTTTTTAGAGCTGCCTGGTCACAATAAATAAGCTTGCAATTACTCTAACATACTCAAAACCGCACATCTCTTTCTTTGACAACCAAAGTTATTAATAACAGACTAACTGGATACAAGTAATGTTTGATTAATGTTCTCATGTCTCGGGCAGAGTTCACATAGTTAACATTTAGCACTGGGCTAAAATAAGAATAGACAAGCCAACGCTTGATACATAACCAGGATTTCATCTACTGAGGAAAATAATGGTAATGTCATTTCTGTGCCACTACTTTTATCAGTGACTCTATAAAAACTAAAGAACAGTCTAAGTGGGTACATCTTTAATAAATGCTCTCAGATATTAATCACATGTTGCAGATCTTGAGGAGTGCTTCCACTCGGTTCTCATGCAGTGGGGAACCATGAATATAGAAGAGTCTGGGTCATAAATGTCTTAGTAAAAACTAGGAAGAAACAACCCTCTGCTGTAACGGTCATTTCTGCTAGCAACCCCATGAGATTCTAGTAGGACGTTAACACTGAGCTAAAGGCATTCCACATTACAAGTTTTTGACTACATTAAACATTCTTGACATCTGAAGCTTGTAAAACACATTCCATGTTTTATCTGAAGCTTGTAACAGACATTCCAATTCACATTTCTAGAGTGACTTCTTCAGTATAGAATACTGGCAAAGAGCTGCATTGGCATAAAGCATCCCATTGATTGGAAATCAAAATGCAACAGGTTTATTCCTCTGTCATTTGTAAATTATTTTGCTGGGTATAATCAAATATGGGATTCAGTCCAGTGCCTGAAGGCCTAAGCAAGGAGAGCGCTCTTAGCTATAACTCTTTCCCAGATCAGATACCTTTTCATTGAGTGGATTAAGAATTTAGCCCTGTTATTGTAAAAACAATCTCAATAAAAAAGTAATAGTGCTACTGCAGTATTTGCAAAGTTTAAATATTATGTAGCACTCTGTTGCATATAAAATCTAATTTACAGACAGAAATCATTTTTCTGAAGGCCTAGAAATTTCTTTTTCTGAAGGCCTAGAAAGCTCTGAGGGTTTCGCTATGGTTCTCAGAGTTATGGGACCTACACACTAAAACTGATGTGGCGTCAAAAACCCTCAAACACTCAATGCAAACAGTGTATTTTATTTAGAATGCAGAGTTCGTATACAGGAAGGGTGAAGAAAAAGTACCAGTATGATGAGAAAAGATCCCTCAAACCTGTATGAATCACTAACCATGTCAACTTTAGTGGCAACAGCTTCGAAATACAAAGTATGTTAACCTGGAAACATGCAGGGGAGGAGAAAGAGAAAATTGCATGCATTTACGTCTATCGTTCTATTCTTGCATTGCGTGATATGTAGGTACTCTTAGCATTTAACACTGTGTCAAAATTGCAACTAAGTTTTATGCTGAGTTTACAGATTTTATTAACTGTGGTTACACAGAGGGAGATATTATTCATCCCCATGCTATTGCCTGAATGAAAGCCACCAGAACATGGAGGAACACTGCTTTTAAAAAGTCAGCATTGTTCAGTGTTAAGTTGGTACAACATGCCGTGTCTGGTTTTTGTTGCGTCAGAGATTTATGCAGCACTCACCGACAGCCATCAAGTTGTTTATGAATGTGCAGAGAATGAAGAAGTGCAGCTTCAGCCTATCCTGGCCTGACCTTCTTCTCAACACTGCCTTAAATGACATTTTGGCATATTTCAGAATAAATGGCCCGGAATTGCTGTTCCCAGAGTCCGACTGCCGCTCGTGTTCTTTAGCAGGGAACATTAAGGGACTGCTGATGGGTCTCGGGTCTCTCAGCCACAGCAGAATGTAGAGGATGGCCAAAGCTTGGCAGCAAAGGTAAGTCACGAAAGCTGCCAACAAGCCAAACTCCTGCTCCAGGAAGCCACCCAGGAGGAAGCCCACCATGCCTCCAATGAAGATCATGGACTCAGCCACAGCCATGCGCAGCGTCCGGCTGGAGGCAGAGTCCACGGTGATGTCAGCTAGGTAGCTGAAGGAACTGAGGAAAATGGAGACATGGCCTCCGGCCAAGCCTATAAGGCCAGCAGCCAAAAGGCACCAGTAGACACTCAGACTCTGCACCAACACCATGGCCACCAGCACTCCACCACTCAGCAGAGACAGTATGAAGGGAAGCACCATCACACACTTGCGGCCGGCACGGTCTGACCATGATCCCAGCATCAAGGCCGGCGGAACGGAGACCACGCTGAGAACGGCTGTGTAGAACAGCATCACGTAGGAGGACAAAGACTCAACCTCTTCATCATCTTCATGGCCCTCACACACTTTCCCATGTAGCTTCTGGCAAACCTTCACAGATAGAGCAGAGAATGAGAGTTGGGATTAGGAACTGTATAGGTAATGAAAATTGATAGCTTGATTCAAATGTGTGTATACACAAGACTAAAATATATAAACAATTTTGTCCTTAACTTGTATTGATTGCTATGTTAATGCTGCACATTCAGCACAGCACATTTCTCTGTAATCTAAGATGTCGTTGCCTGGTTAATACCATTATTGTTTCATTATGCTTGATTTTCACAGAATATTGACTACAGTAATTATTTTCCCAGTTTATGAAGCACGCTGTCTCCCAGTAGTACAACGCAGAGAGCACACAGAGTCAGAGAGGAAGATTCAGCTGTTATTTCTTGGAAGGCATTGAGCATGGGGAGGTTTTTTATTAAATATTAAGCCAGTTCAGAAATCATATTTATTCAGCCAAGGGTAAATCATTTGTTTCTTTAAACAGGACTATGCTGCCCTGCTGGGAGGATAAAACAAAAGTGTCTACTATGAGCTTAAAGTCCTGTCCTAATTTTCAATAGAAACAAATCTGAGAAACCAAATAAAACAAGTTACTAACAAGACAAGAGGGGCAGAACAATGGAGCAGGGAGGAAAAAATGATCTTTTCTGTTCAGAACAAACAAAAGTGAAACATTTTTCAAAACAATAGGTATTAAAACTCTGGAAATGGCTGCAACACAGAGACATCCATCATTTCTCGTCCAAAAAAGATGTAGATTGAAAGAAGAAATCAACAACCATTAAAGTTTAAACACTTTTCCCTGCATGAGCAATAGCTGTGCGCAATCGTATAATGTACTCCCCCACATCCTTACAGGAGCATGCAGGCACAAGTTCATAGGAAGGGTAGGAGAAGGAAGAAGGAAGAAAGAGGAGGATGTCTGCCATATGCTGCTCCGAGCAATGCAGGGAAAAAAGAGCAGGCACTGGAAACGGCTTTATAACCAAAATGAAAATGGATTCATCTTTAACACGCAGTCACAAGGACAGACTTGTTCAGCGGTGGCGCAAAACAGATGTAAAGAGGCATTTCAGTGTTTTATGTTTTTATCCTTTCACAGGCAAGGTCAGAATTGGAATCACGCATATGACCTTAACCAACTTTTATGCTCAGCGGCTATAGCCAGACAAATGACCACCACCGATAATTTAATCTAGAGCACAGGCGATTACAAAGACTTCTTGCTTTGCTTTGGGAGGTTTGTGAGTCATGGTCAGTTCAGGCTGATTAATGTCTGCTGTAGCCCTGCGTTTTTGAGCACATCTCAAGCAGCGCTCTTGCACTCCAAAGAGGCCTGCGCTGTGTTTAGCCCGCCCAGCTTCAGGCGACTCCATCTTCTGTTCTAGAGCTGCACCCCGCTGACCTGTTTTTCAGGGCACAGAGCAAAACACTGTTCCCCGGGACTCGTCTTGATTAATCTCCCTCCCTCTCTTTTATTTTCTCCCTCCCCTTTTCCTTTTTTCCCCACTCCTTCTTAAAGTTGTTGCAGAATATAGACAGCCCAAAGCAAAAGCTGCAACACTTTGGGCTTGCCTACCTTTACAATGACCAACTGTTGATAGGCCGGCATCATGATGAAGGTACTGGTCATGTAGAAGAAAATCGTTGGTTCCACTGTAACAATTCTCCTTGCCTTCTCCAGCCATTCTGGCATATTTGCTCTGCAGGCTAATAGCTGTACAAACAAGACAAGATTCGCGCTTTACAGGGTTCAGGTAGTAGTCAGTCCATTTTCAGGGTTTAATAACAGTGAAACAGTGATCGAAGAGAGGCGTTCCGTATATACACACAACACACTGTCTAGGTGAGGTCACACAGTCACATGCAAGTCAGCCACTGAAGGCAGGAAACGCCTTAGTCATGACTTTCTCTTATCAGGAAAAGACTGTTTATCTTCACGGGCTGGGAGACTGCTTTATTGCACCTACTGAATCCCTGTGGACACTCCCTGGACACATGCACACAGTCTTTTCTGTGCTACCATAGAACCATGACCCATAGCCAGCTTTTAATATAGTGGGGTGGCTTGAACTTTTGCTTTCAAATCCATACAAAACGGCAAGGAAATGTCACCTATTTGGTTTCCTGGCCAAGCAGAACAAGGCACTGCCATTATGAATGCCTTATTACAGCCTGTCAAAGGTTTCTTTATAACCTTTCATAAAAGCGTGTTAAGGTTTAAGACAGACTCGCAAGGAGGGTTGTGGGGTTGAGCTCGTGATAATAACCGAGTGAATCAAGCCAGCTCTGAATCCACTGATAAGAGAGCCTGACGTTCTTTACAATGACATGTTATGCAAGATTCAATGGCAGAGCACAACGGTAATGTTAACCCCATAAAAGCCAGCAGGGAAAAATTATACACACAAATGTAAGCTATAAAAAAAGTTTCCAGGCGGTGTTAAAATTTTGAGTTAACTGAACTTCTAATAGCATGCTAACAATGACAATCGATGTTTTACATTCTGATAACTTATTATTTGAAGTCCCTTAAACTAAAAGAACATGATAGTAGGCTGAAAGCTAACTTTTTAAGTGAAAACACTAATTCTTTTACACTGTAGTCATTCCTTTCTTGGATTTCTGTGATGTTTTCCTTGCATAAAATATAGTGCAAATAGTTCTAGCTGACTGAAGACAATATGAGCTTTACATTAAAAGGATTTTTTTTTTTTTTTCACAGGAGCCTCCGCAATGACTGAGTAACACATTAGTAGAAATATCACACTGGCTGCTCAGTGAATCATCCCATTACAACTACAGTGCCTTCAGTTCCAGGTCAGTAAGTGCTTGGATTATTACACTCTACATGATGTATGCAGAGGATATGTTTTAATGTAAATGCAGACTCTCTCTTGAGAGGTCAGATACCCGCTAATTTTTAAGACAAATATTTACATTAAGCCATTTGCTGAGTTTGATGTGTCTGTGCATTTGAGTGAGTTATAATAAAACCAGAAGATGTAATACATGCAGTTGTTGCTTTTCACAGTTTTTTTTTCAGAGTATTAAGATGTCCACCATAATCTCTCATACATGTAATGGTTAATCTATAAACATAAAGAGTTGTTGTTATACTAGGTACAGCTACCTCGTAGAAACAATGCACAATTTTGTGGCCACTTTATCAGGTACATGTACCATATAAGCGATCTTTATAGGTGTACAAAAACTGTAGCCCATTTGTTGTTGCACGATTTGTCATCCACCCTCTTTCCCATCCATCAGAGAGCACCACAGGCCCACCACTGACCCGATAATATTTGGGCCCTGTGCCATTATATGCACAGCAGTGATGCCATTATGGCAGCCGCTGATGGACACAATGGCACTCTACCCCGTCCATCAGTGACCACCATAGGCTCACCGCTGACCAGACGTTATTAAGTACAAAACAGTAATGCACAGTGGCACTGGATAAAAGCTTCTGAAAGAGCCTCAGAAGAGCAACATGATCATGGGCTGAACGTTGTGGATTTTGGAATGCACCACTGGATAGTGATTAATGGGCCTACCTTTGGTGAAAGGCTTACATATTCAGTCCAGGACATGCACAAGTGCTATAGCAGCGGGTCGGTCTGGCATGAGCCTTCTCATGAACACCTAGTGAAGTGGCCAGCTCCAGTGACTCAGATTGGGTGGTGTGTGGTGCACACAGACCTCTCCAGCGAGCAGAATTGAGTAAATAAGAGCGAGAGTCAATCAGAGAGCCTAGAAGGACCTCCTATTCATCAGTGAGCTGAAGTCTCTAATGCAGCCCCTGGCTTTTTGTGTCAAACTGATTTTCATAATAGCAACTCTTTTTCCTGAGCATGTGATTTTGAGGGCTAGTATTCATGTGTCATCATTATTTATCTTGAAAGGATGCTTCTTGGTCTCTCCATCTGGACGGGCCTTGTTTATCAGAGCTGTATAAACAGCATCTTATCATTAATGCAAGCCTTATAGTTACAGTATAAATTATTGTAATCACATTATAGTGAATGACTTAATAAAAAATGAGTTACTTGCACCAGTCATACGTCTCTAAGAGAACCAAATTAATTATGCACGAGACATTCAAAACATAAATTTCATCTCTACATTATGCCTGTTCTTGTATGAAATATGTGTAGGTCTGTGTGTGTAGGACTTTGAGCAGATCAGACAAAATGTTAATTCAGGAATAAGCTCTGTAAGCTTTACAGGTATCATTTTATTTCAAGGCAGCTGTTTCTGAACTGCTATTACTAGCTACTTTCTAAGCTTTCAAAATGAATGAAAGGCAGGGATAGTCTTTTAAATTATGTTGAATATTTCTTTCACACTAAATTACTGAAAGGACTTTGTTCTCCCACCGTACAGCTCATACAAGTGTGTTTTACACAGTAACGAAGAAGTAATGAACAGTAAGACGAGCAGGTCCATCTCAGTCCACTTCCAAATGAACTCTGGCACAGTTCTTTTGAAGTATGAACACAGTGCAGACGAAAGACAGAATCGGCCATCATTTCTCCTCTGAATCTGCTTCGCTGTTTTAAGCTGTACATCCATTCATCATCTGTTCATAAGCTCTAAATTGGTCATTATTAGAACAGATTTTTTAAAAAGCGGCAGCGGCACATTTGAAGTCATTATAAAATACATACATCTGACTGCATTGTTATATATTAATGTGTCTCAGTTTGCTTCTCAAGGCTATGTGTTGCAAGAATTTCATGGTGCTTCACATCATGTAAGACCATGTTAACACAGGGCCTCTCATGGCTCATAGATCTACAATATCACAAGACTTTATAAACCAAGACAAATAAAGCCAACCAAGATAAAACAAAGAATAGCATGATCAAGTGCGGTGGATTTTGTCAGTTATTTTCCCCAATCTACTGTAGGCCATAAAAGCCATCCAATCAGTTGTGACATTTTTTCCCAACTTAAAAAAAAGCTTTGATAGAGGTGTACAGGCCTTCTCAAGTCACATTACTCCGACTTGAGTAACAAATATGAATTGACTTGAGACAACAAAAAAAACTAAGGCTTTCAAATTGACTTGAACAGCAATGATTCAGAGTGTTATGTCTCAAAAATACCTAATAATGCAAAAAAACATGGTGAGGCTTGCCTTCTTTTCATTATTTGATGTAAACCCTTACCAGCAGCTTCATCAGTAAGACCATACCTTCCTTGCTTTATTTTGAAAGACAGATGACTAGGATAAAAACTGTTTTGCCTCATTAAAATTCACTTTGATCCCAGAATCAAGACAAAACAGTTGTACTTGCTGACCCAGGAAAATCCACCAATTGATGCCACTGCTATTCTGTCTTATATTAATCCTTGTGTGCCTCCTGACTCTCTTTTGTTGACTGATGCTGTTGCCACTGGCAAAAAGTTACAAGGAAGGTGATTTTATTCGTTTATCATAGCTGTCTAAAATGTATTAGCAATAAGTTAACAGTGTGAAAAATGTGTGATAGATTTCAAAATCCAAGATGACTGCTCTGTGTCAGTAGCTAGAGCTGTAGTACAGACTGTTTAGTAGCACTTCCTTCTTATTTGTGTCTTATTAAATCATTCACACATACAGTGCTGTTCAGCATCTGTATCAATCAAATACTACATAATGTGTTTCTTATTTGTTATACAGGGAGTCCTCGAAGTACGACACTGATCCGTTCCTACGACAGTGATGTTACCCCAAATTTGGGTGTACGTCGAAACACACTTACCGATCCTAACACAGTGGTAAAATCACTGTCTAGAACATAAAAACACAACTAAGCCACAGAAAAAGGAAAAGGACATAAATATACTGTACTTGGACACTGTACTGTAGTAACAAAAAAACAAACAAAAAATATGTGTAAAAACACAACAACATAACAGTCCGAAATGGCGCAGGTAAGCATACTGGGGGACGTCAAGTCCCACACTCATATGCCGGATTACTGTGTATTCTGCGTATTCTTCCGCCACACACAACCAAATTATTTTGCCCATGTAGTGCGTAGGTACGATGCTAACAGTGTAAGCCGGAACACTCACGTCTCAATTTTTAAAACGTTTTTATGGTAGTGACCCCCTGTACTGGAAAGTGGTCAACTCAGGTGTAATGTCATTCATAGCTCTGAATTACGACTTTCAAAGTAAATAGAACATAGCACTAGTCTAGCTACAACTCCTAGCCTGGCCACAGATTCCACCCTAGCTAAAACTTACAGCCTAGCTATAGTTTATGAATCAAAATTTCTAATCGCTGGTAGCCCTTCTAGCTGGCATTCCGCAGATCCTGGATAATTAAACTCATTAACTTGTTCAAAATTACATGATCGACAATGGCACATGAGCGGCGCTCAGTACTGAGAGCGTACCAACCACTGCTTTAAATCACTTTAAAAAGACTGAAGGGAAACTGGATGAATCTTTGGAGTCTTCTGGTTAAAATGCAAATATGATGACAGAAATATCTGCAATTCTATTCTAGTGTGGAGAGCTGGGAAGATGAGGAGGTGGTTGTGTTTTGAGGGGGTGAGGAAATGTATTATTAATGCTGGATTATTGTTGTATATACTTGTATTCAGTGTATTTTTTTTTTCATTGTGTATGTATCAAGCTCACTCGCTCATTTTCTGTAACCGCTTATCCCTCACCAGGGTCGCAGGTTCCCAGAGCCTATCCCGGGGCCACTGGGTGCAAGGCAGGGTATATATTATTCTGTGTATTAAATATGTGACTTTTATATCTACAATTTATATGTAATTTTTATATTCTGTAACCTGTGATGCTGCTGCAGACCGAGATTTCTCCATAAGGAAGGAACTGAATTTTGAGGTGAAAAATTCTCAAATTTCTCCATCCACTTGCTGGAACCATATTCAATATTTTGTCACCCCAGGTAAAAAGTGTTAACCACCACTGCTGTAAGCGTAATCAATAATATGTTTGTTCCTTATTTAAAATACTACAATACACCACTCGCTAATGTTACTGTTACTGTCATTCCGTTACCACTTTTTCACCTTAAGATTTAAGACCAAAACATATCATTGTCTGCTCTGGTCCAGACTAAGGGAACCGAAATAAAATTATAAACACACCTTTATGACTTTTGCCATCTTGATGAAATAGTAATGAATCTAAAAACTCAGAAAAAGAAATGAAAAATCGCTCTAGATGGGCAATACATTTCCATTCCACAACAGTTAGGCTTGATTTTTCATTTAAGGTCTTTAATTGAACATGTCACAAGTGACAAAACTGTAAATGGCATAAGTGTGTGCACATTTCAATCTCTTTCTTCAGTCTCTTAGTCAAAGCAAATTTTTATAGTCTCTCTCTCTCTCTCTCTCTTTCTCTCTCTCTCTCTCTCTCTCTGTCTGTCTGTCTTTATCTCCCTTTTTCTCTCTCTCTCTCTCTCTCTCCCTCTTCCTCTCCCTGTTTCTCTCTGTTTCTGTCTGTCGCTTTCTCTCTCTCTTTCTCTCTCTCTCTCTCTTTTTCTCTCTTTCCCTCTTTCTCTTATATCCAGTTTTTCTGTGTGATCTGATCTTTGATCTCTTTTCTGAAATCCTACACTTAATAACATTATGCAAAACATTTTAGTGGAGCTCACACTGAGCTGTATTTGCTATGAGAATGTTAATCTATAATTGAAAAACTGATATCAACATATGAATATGACTAAATCTGCATCCTCTAGTTGTAGGTGAGCACAGATACTGGGTTTGTTACCTTCCAGGTGTTTATTATTGGTAAGGTGTGTCTGGTTGCATTGACTGTACACAAGCAGGCGAACTTTGAATGCATAGTGTTGGCCTTGGCTTTGATCTTCCCTTTGGTGTCTGCCTTTGAAGTTAGGAGTCCTAAACTAACATGAAGACAGATCAGTCTTTGAACAAAAATCAAGCAATAAGAAAGTAGAAAGAAGAGAATTAGCCATAGAGCAGAACCCCAGCATGACAAAAGCAAACAGTGGAATATTTAATAATGTTTTGAAAAAAATTCAACTTCTTATGAAATTTTTAATTGGAAATGATAAAAAGAAACAAAATTAAAATTGATGGCACGAAAATGACTAAATCTTTAAAGGGAAACTGAAAAGGTGAATGGACAAACTGGGACACAAAATCCATAGACACAGAAACTAGCAGAGAAATGCCTGTTGGCGATGAGGGGACTGTACTTATTAAGATTCCTTAAGCATTTGTTAAGAATTTTATCAAATGTTCAAAGAACTTTCACTTGGTATCCATTTGTCCAAAACACGGGTTCTGAAGTCTGCCGGAGGACGTGCCTTCAGCACCCTGGAGAGCAACAGTGGTTCCGAGACGAAAATCTTCACTTTATTCATGGTTGGAAACTCTGCCTTCTGTCATGCCACAACTGCAGAAATACAGTTGTGATATGATTTGTCTGGAATGGTTTGCAATACAATGTCCACCAGCTTCTGGAAGAGAGCTGGTAAATAATGGATTGTCACTTTCCATTAGACTTTATGTTGAGGTGGGGAAGGTTGTCCTTCTGCCTGGCCGAAGGAGTCAGCACTTCAAGTTGAAAGCAGAAATTTTATGGCAGAAGTTGTCACAGAAAAAGAACATTGCTGTGGTTTTTCTAGTTTGTGGCTGTAGAGACATGGGCATGTGGGTCCCTTCAAAATGCTCCCTGATAATTGATGCACTTTTCGCACTGCGAAAAGGTTACATGGGAGGAAGAGGTCTCAGTGTCCTCTGTATCATTTGCTCTGATTTAAGTGCCCCACAAGGCCGTCCTTTTGTGAGTGCTAGACAGAGAAGTGCAGTTTTGTCTTGCAGCAGATGGCAGAGATCAGCCATGAGCTTGGTCTGTCAGTCAAAAGAGCATGAACAGCTTGTCTGTGATAGCTTTTGAGGTGGCCTTGTGAAGCAGGATGACTTCTGGGGAGCCAGTGGAGTTGCTGACCGAGATCAGTACTTGAAACTCTGAGCAGATTTCAGCAGTGGCTCTAAAACATTCAAAGCATTCAAATGTGACTTTGATGATCCGGGAGGGAAATGAGTGGAATGGTCCTGGGTATCTTCAGTGGCATGCATTGCTATGCAGTATACTGCTGGTAGGTTTCACTCCTCAATGTCAGTCCATCTCTAATGTTGGAGAAGGTGTTCTTGTGTCTCACGGGTCAAAAGCTATCAAAAGCTTTCAAATGGGGTGGCCAGTGGCCTGGTGGTTAAGGAGATGCCCCTGTGGTCAGAAGGTCATGGGATTGAATCCAAGGACTGCCAATGGCACCACTGAGGTACTCTTGAGCAAGGTATCATCCCCACACTCTGCTGTGTTGCTGGCAGTTCATCGCTTCACTTGGCGAATGGGTTAAATGTAGAGAAAGAATTTAACATTGTTCACACTGTTTGCTGTGTTGTGGTTTGTTCACACTTGACTATAAGGGGCCACTTTACTTTACTAAAGATGAAGGCTGTGTGAATAGTACATCATAACACCAATCTTTTAAACACCAGCAGCTCACAAACCTTGCTTAATTTGAGAGCCTCTGCCCTCTGAGAAGTACACAAGTAATATAGCAATTAACCGAATCTGGTTCCAGCCAGGCTTCAGGCAATTATCCTTGTGATGATCCCCAGTGAAGTTTCCCTTCCCTTGATTATGTTATTAAATAGATACAGGAGACTGGGAGGGTGCTTTTGGTTTGGAAGGTCTATGAAACCCAGAAGGTGTGACCAGAAAAATAGTATACTATCATAGTCCATGATAGCTTTGCCTGGTCTCCTATCCAACTATAGGTCCAGTGTAGGAGAATCAATAACAGGAGTGTGCCAGGCAGCTATGCTTAAGAGGTGTTAGGTGGTCATTGGCTTATCCCAGATACTGAGGTGACTACCCTAGTACCTTGTTGCTGATGCTCTTTATCTTGATGCTTGGAAGGAAAGTCCTGTCTGGACCGTAGAGTAATGTTCTCCCAGTCTATCCACGGAAGCATAATCTCCATGGCCCTAGCAGCCTCAGCCATCTCACAGGAGCATTCTGAAACACAGCCTTCTTCAACTTCTGCTAGAGGGTGGAGAGAAATCTCAGGAAAACAGCTTCAGAATCAGGGAACTTTGATCTCCACTGAGAAACACATACTCCCAGATAGCTGTCCCACCTTCTGGCACTGAGGTACTTTATGTTTAATATCCTCACAGTTTATATCCAACATACTGTATGTTCTATTAAAAAACACATTATACCTGAACATGCCTCATGGTCAGCTTAAAAACTGCTTATACAGCAAACCACACTATTTTGTTTTCACTGTGGTAAGACTTATGGAGGATACTATATGTGCAGTCAGAGACTTGGTCTCATGTGGAATAGATGGAAAGGAGCAGTTAGGTGGGTAATTGGTGGATTGTTCACACCTTTATTCCCACGCTATCTCTTAGTTCCCCATTTCCCACGGTACATTTTAGGAGACAGCATGTGCGTATAAGCATGCTGAGCCTGCTATATCATTATCATTATCATTATCATTATGTGCAATATCTTCTCATTATGTGCAATAATCTTATCATGTCCAATATAATGTGGGATTTTCTTATTGGGTGCTAGATCATTTAATTATGTGCATCTTATTATTATGTGCAATAGTCTTACCATGTAATATCACTGTTTATGTCAATATTACTTATCTATTACTTATCTCTGTTGCATGCAATAACACACTTGGTATAGAGAACAACTCATAATCACTGTTTGTGCAACTAGTAAATCACTGAACTGTAAGTTATTTATCTATAGAATTGATACACCAGCATTTCTATATACAGCATAGTGTATTTCTTGTAGAGTTTTATTTGCTTTTATTTGGACTTTAGATTTTTTTTATTGTTCTTGTCTCTGTGCAGTTATACGATATTCAGCTTTCTCCATGATCAATAAGGTTTTCTGATTCTGATTCTCATTCAGAGTAAAAGACTGACAAAAATGATTTTGTTATATTTGCTTTCCATGTTTATTTAGAAGAACTATGATTTTCCCATGTTCTTGTACCACTTGTGACCCACTTCTATATATTATACAGTATGCCATTTGTGTGCATGTGCATCTTTGCATGTGTGCGTGTGCGTGTGTGTTTGTGTGTGTGTGTGTGTGTGTGTGTGTGTGTGTGTGTATGATCTAGCTAATGCTAATAAGGAGAGACTATGGAGAGCTCTTATGAGCAGAAGCACTAATGAAGATATCCATTGACACTGACAATTAGATATGACACTATTAAACGAAGATCAGGGCATCATTAGATCCAAGCCATATGACACATCAAAATTTGATGGCTCTCGGCATTTGAGTTCTCCAGTTCTGAATTTTTTCTGAATATCAATACTCTGTTTTGTGCACATTACCAGAGGGGTGGCTTGCAGAAAGGTCTTGCACTAAGTCACTTTTTATTACATTCATTTTCCATCACTTAATGTCTAACTCGGCAGAAATGAGAAATGTAGCTTAATAATACATCATTAATAGATCATGCTCTGCCCTATGCATCAAAGGCCTTTAACACTTTCATTATAGCTATTGGATCCCTTCTGTATTGCTATAAGACATATGTTCAGCCTGAAGTTGCCTAAAGTGTAAAATGCAGATAAAAGTGCGCACCTCAAAGGAAGCTATAAGGATGATGAAACAACCGCTTGAGGCCCTCACATTTAAAATTCTAGCTCACAAATATCATTGGAATGTAAAGTATCTGAATTATCTGGCAATAATGACATCTCTAAAGCACATGCATTATGTGATAACGATGTGGAAGAAGCTCTCTGGCCATGTTCGAGGCAGCTATATATTCATGAGCTCAGTCTCCAAATGTTCTGCAAGGTCAGAACTGATACCATGTTCTACAATTTCACAATTGTCATAATAACCATATGAGAATGCTGAACAGTGATTCTTATACTATAACTTGCTTTACATTGCAGTTAACCATCAACTAAAAATAATTCAATTAAATAAAATATTCTAAAGTACAACTAAGCAAACGGGACTTTGCCAGAAAGTAATGGGATGTAATATTGTAAACAAGATGTGTCACAAATTTCTTTGCAGACTTGCAGGAACAAAACAGCATTCAGGCAAATCAGGCAAGTATTGAAAAAGCTGAGCTACGCTTTGTATTGTTATGTTTTTACGGATCTATCTGTAAGACCAAAGGCTACTGCTTTCCCTGGTGGAATGAATTGCTAATATTAAAACTGATTTGACACACTGACACATATTTGCTCAGCTTCTTTGCTTTGCTTTTGCAATAATTTCCTCTCATGCTTGATTGCTCATGCCTATTTTCCGTTATTTTAAAATAATTATAAACTGCATATTCAGAAAGTACATTTCAGCTGAACCATTCTTAGCCATGAATTCTTACATGGCATTTGTAATGACATGATATGGCTCAGATGACTGTGCCAGAGTTGAACTCGGGATCATGTGTCACTTAAAAAAGGAGTGGAAGCCATGCCAATCTTTAGTGTCTCATTTTTGGGGTAGAAACTGCTTCACATGATTTCAATGTAAATGTGCAGTGCTAAACTGCTGTACACTGAATAGCCAGGTATACATAACTGCACTACTTTTGTGACATCACAAATACTGCAGTGAAAACAAGCTGCTTTTGCAGCTTAATTTCCATTTGGAGACTTTGTGGACTGAGCAGTATATTTTGATTAGGTATCCACATAGTGGATCAAACTCAAAGCCAATAAAGGACTGGCACCTCCTTACTTATCAGCACTGATCAAGCAGCGTCACTTCTCGTCCTCTCAGAGCACTGCTCGTCTGGAACCTCCCTTGCTCGAAAGAAGAGGAATACATGCATCAAGACTCTTTTCAGTCTTGATGCATGTATTCAGTAACTTGGTTAAAAGCAGGTGTTGATCTTAGTGTAGGTTTACAGGTATGAAGAACAGATGTGGACTACTTTAGCACTAATGTACGTCACTCTGGACAAAAGCACCTACTAAATGCCGTAAACGTAAAAGTAAAAATAGTTGTTTTTCCATGATAGGAGCCCTTTAATGTCTATAGTGTTGTGAGGGATATCATTAGTGGTGATATGCATGTACAGTACCATGCAAAAGTTTTAGGCACCTGGGGAAATTATACTTAAAACCTGTTTACTACTGGACAGTAGTGTTAAGTTAGTGTTAAAACATTAAT
>JBBJLS010087245.1:0-23133 GCA_037577275.1 Bryconaethiops microstoma
TAGGTGTATGTTTCTGTGTGAGGGGGGAGGGTGGAGGGGTGTGTTTGTGGGTGTGGGTGTGTGCGTGCGTGCGTGCGTGCGTGTGTGTGGGAGGTACTGGAAGTGCCGGCAAAAATATGAAGATGTTACTAAGGTTGTTTTTTTTTTTTACATATTTACAAAATAATATTAAATTAATACTCATGTGAGAACTGTAGTGAAGTGAAGTTTCCTCAGATGGTTTTCTTGTGTTTTGATATTAAGAGGACGGTCAGTGACCTGTAACCCTTAGAGAGTAAAGAGGGGCTTCAGATACAACAGGTCACTCATTACTCTCCTCTCTCTCTCTCTCTCTCTCTCTCTCTTTCTCTCTCTCTCTCTCTCTCTCGCTCTCTCTGTTTCTTTATTTCTCTCTCTAATCTCTCTCAATCTCAAATTTCTCTCTCTACACTCTCTCTCCCTCCCTACTCTTTCTCTCTCCCTTCTCTCTCTCCCTCCCTCTCTCCCTCCCTACTCTCTCTCTCTCACTCACTCTCTCCCTTCTCTCTCTCTCTCTCATATAATAAGTTAATGTCTGTCTTTGTTGGCCTTCGCTTGGTCGTATTAAGTCAATTTGCTCCTCAGGGACTTTTTTTTTAAAACAGTGCTTTTTACTTCATGTCCTTGGTACAAGTCATTAGAACACACACACACACACACACACACTCACACGAGAACCAGAGAACCAATCACTGATAGTAGTGAGGAGTAAAGATCAGCCCTGGTCTGATCCCACAGAAGATCTGCTGTAGAACAAACCGCTGAAGAAGTTCATGCTGCTCTAATAGAAAGGGGTCAGAACACACAGTGCAGTGCTTGTTGACCCCTTTCCACCACCAAAAGATCCTATAATGGACCTCAGAACAGGACCATGGAGTAATGGAAGAAGGTGGGCTGGTCTGATGGATCATGTTTTCTTAATCATACAGACAGGTGAGTGTGTGTGTGTCTATGTATGTCTTACCTGGAGAAGAGATGGACCAGGATGCATTATGTAAGGAAGGTGAGATGGTGGAGGCAGTGTGATGCTCTGGGTGATACTCTGATGGAGAACCCTGCTGGGGTCCTGCATTCATGTGAATGTTCCTTTGACACCCAAACACTGCAGACCAAGTTCAGCCCTTCATGGAGACGCTGTTCCCTAATGGCAGTTTCCTCTTTCAGCAGGATGATGCCCCCACACTGTAAACATTGTTCAGGAGTTGTTTGAGGAACACAAAGAGCTCAAGGTGCCTAAAAATCTGATCTCAATCTGGCCAAGCTTCTATGGGACAAACTAGTCCGATACATGTAGGCCAAACCTCATAGCTTTCAGGACTTAAAGAATCTGCTGGTGCAGAGCAACAGACTTTCAGAGATTTTGTGGAGCCTTGTGGTCCACGGCTTCTCAGAGCCATGGAAAGGAGTTCATTTAATAACTTTCTAATTACATAACTGGATCTGTTTCCAGTGTTATAAAATTAGCTAAATATCTATTCTTACTTGCAAGTCAGACATGTTTGGCTGATTTAACGGTTATCATGCAGGACCAGGTGCTGGCCTGTGGTCAGAACATTAATCAGAGCTTTCATCGTTTCCTGTTATCGCTGTGGAGGAGGCGCGTGATGAAGGTGATTAATTTTCTCCCCAAAGCTCGATACCTCTGCTCTACCAGCTGCTCTCAACTCATCACTCACTTTCCATCACAGGTTTTAGTTTGGCTTGCATGTGTGACACAGCATCTCAGAACCAAAACAGTCCGCGGGTTTATAACTGATCAGGAACACAGTTTAATAACATAGTAGTAATAAGCAATGCTCTGAACAGACAGTGATTATTAATAAAGTGTAATAACGCAGTATTAATAATCAGTGCTCTGAAAAGGCAATAATCAGTTGCTAGACAAATCATATAAAGCATGTACAGTGCTGTACCATGGAACACTCATTAGATGACATTCTAAATGGGTTTTTATCAAAACAAACTAAAGCCTGATCAATCAGTGATCAGTTATTTATTGAGAGTTGTGTATTAAGGGTGCAGTATTTTAAGGGTGCAGTATATCGGTGGCGCAGCAGTTTAATTGTGTGGTATATTGAGAGTTGTGGTATATTGAGGGATGCAGAATTTTAGGGGGATGTATATTGAGGGTTGCTGTATTTTCAGGGTGTGGTATATTGAGGATGCAGTATACTGAGGGTGCAGTATTTTGAAAGGTGCAGAATATTGTGTGACCGATTTAAGAGTGTAAGAGCTTGACCTTGGAGGGAGAGGACACTGGCATGGTTTGATCACCGTTTGTCCTTCTCAGAGGTTTTTTCTTTTTTACACATCATTTTGAAATTGTTACCAACGGTTTACAACAGTTTGAAATAGTTTGTATCGTCCAGTATACTACCATTGTTGGTTTTATTTTGTAAATCAGTTGGATTTCACTCATTTTGTGTGGATTCGTACTTGCCTGTGACTGTGAGTACACCTCTGTTTTGCCAATTCATCATGTCTGCTCACCCCGAACAAATTGAGGATTTTGAACCAACAGTTCCACAGCTAAAGCGACGTAGATCGCATTCTGTGAAGGATGATTGTCCTGCAATACATCCATGGCCAGCAACAAATTACAGGGTTAAGTTTCCTTGACCGGCAATATTCCGTCGACCAGCTGATTAATTTCAACAATTTCACCACTTCAACATGCATATCACACATTAAACAACTTGGACTTCTTCGCCAACCTCGTTATAACCACAGAGGCTCTGGTTCGATAGTTTATTTTTCCTGGGCTGGTTGCACCATTCCGTCCTTCTGGACAACCACTCAAGCGTCATTCCTTGGACAAAATTTTGGAGTTTCCATAGCACAACAGGAATGGTGGCGTGGACTTCAATTTACTTCAGCCGATACAGAGTTTCTCCGCTTCTCCAAATATCAAAATTGAGCTGTTTAATGCACAGATACAGTAAATCATGCTTTATACACAATCATATATTGGACAAGTGTTTGGACCTGATGTGCCTTACAGAAACCTGGCATCAGCCTGTTTTCTCTGTTCTAAATGAGTCATGTCCTTCTGGTTATAGCTACCTTCAGAAAGCCTGTAGCACTAGTCGTGGTGGTGGTTTGGCTGTCATCCATCGCAATGATCTGGACTTGTTTCCTTTGCCACTGCCTGAGTTGTATTCTTTTGAATATTTGGCTTTTAAATGTAACCCCTCCCTCCATATGACAATACTTGGCTACCAAAAACCAAATCCATAATTTATCCCTGAGATGTCCAATCTTCTCTCAACATTCTGTACTACCTCTGCTAATATTATGGTTCTTGGAGCTATGAGCATCCACGAGGGCTCCCCCTCTTGCTGTTTTGCAGTCGAATTTCTTTAATTATTGGACTGTTTTAATCTCCGGCAACTTGTTGATGGCCCCATGCACACTAGAGGGCACACTCTTGACCTGGTAATTACTGACTGTGCTCCTGATCAAAAGGCCATCTCGATGCAGTTATAATTTCAATCTTACACCAAACCCAAATGCAAAATCTGTTGCAGAAATTGGAAAAATATCAATCTAGAAACCATGACAGCTGACTTACAGCATTGTCTAAATGCAAATGTTTCATCACTAAATGACACAGTGGACTCTTATAATACAAGTATTCTGGATCTTCATGCCCCTGTTAAAACCAGAAATGTGAAATTTTATCAATCAGCCTCCTGGTTTACCAGTGAGCTATGGAAAATGAAAGCAGCCAGATGTGTTCTCTGTAAGGCTTCAGGTCTCACTGTTCATAAACTAGCTTACGGTGAGTATCAGAAGGCTTACTCGAAATCCCTTAGAGAAGCACGGTCACAGTTTTATTCTAATGCTATCAAAAACAGTCCTGGAAATTCAAAGCAGTTGTTTTCCACCATCAATCACTTTCTCAAACCACAAACCCCCTTGCATAGAGAAGCTACTGAAGAGCAATGTAAGGTTTCTAAGCTACTTTCCAGAAGTATCTCAAGAGTTTGAAGACATTATCAGGAGGCTGAAACCCTCCACCTGTGCTCTTGACCCCCTTCTCACAGCCCTGGTAAAAGCAAACATTTCTGCCATTAGCCTGCTGATCACCACGCTAATCAATCTTTCTCTCCGGGACGGCTACATTTCATTAGTTTGCTCTAAAAACTAATAATTAAACAAAATAATTATACCAATCCTCAAAAAACCCACTTTGCATCCATATATTTTGCAAATTAAAGGCCCATTTCTAATCTTCCATTTCTCTCCAAAGTACTGGAAAAGGTTGTTGTTGCTCATCTCTAGGACCACCTTAAATACAACAACCTGTTTTGAAAAATTTCAGTCTGGTTTCCCCTCTGCTCACAGCACAGAAACAGCATTGGTAAGAGTTACTAATGATCTACGGATGGCAGCTGATGCTGGCTCACCTTTTCTCCTTGTTCTCCTTGACCTGTCGGCAGCATTTGACACAGTCGACCATGGTATACTTTTAAATTGGTTACGTTACACCATAGGTCTTGCTGATGCTGTCCTTTCTTGGTTCAAATCATATCGTCCAGACAGAACAGAATACATTTCCATTGGAAATGCAAAGACTTGGGAACACAAGGTGACCTGTGGAGTGCCCCAGGGGTCTGTACTCAGACCCCTTCTTTTCTATTTGTACACGCTTCCCCTTGGTGGTGTCATAAATCTTTTATGGGCTGTCTTTTCATTGCTACGCCGATGACACATAACTCTACATGAAAACTGACAAGCATCACTCTGCACTATCAACACCATCCCACAAACCGTTATTGACTGACTGTCTAGAAGAGATTAACTTTCTTCACTTAAACAAAAACAGTGGCAATTTTGGTTGGCTCCCCCCACCAGATCCGGTCATCCTCCAAAACAAGCATCACTATCTCTGGTCACAACATTCCCCTCTTTTCATCAGTCACCAACCTGTGAGTGCGGTTTGATCCTCAATTAACATTTGAAACTCATATCAAACACCTTTGCAAGATCTCCTTTTACCATCTCAGGAATATTGCCAGATTCCGTTCCACTATGACCCAGCCTGATGCAGAGAAGCTAATCCATGCTTTTGTCTCCACCAGACTGAACTACAGCAATGCACTACTTATTGGGATCCCTAACAAGAGTCTTCAGAGACTGCCGCATATTCAGATCTGCGCTGCAAGGATCCTAATGAGGGTGTGGAAATATGAACATATCACCCCCATTCTTTACACACGGCATTGTCTCAGCGAGGATCGAATACAAGGTCTGCCTCTTCACCAGTGCATCTATGGAAATGCTCCCTCATACCTGAAAGAACTGCTCACCCCACAAACCTCAACAATATCTCTCCGCTCTCCCACCTAGGACTCCAACCGCCTTCTCCCATCTAGGACTAAGCTCAGTACCATGGGGGATCCGGTACGGCCCTCTGTTCTGCTGACCATCTGCGGGCACCACAGACTACTATTTTAAAAAAGAACTTAAAACATTTCTTTTTAGCAGAACATATTATATTAAATTGACCTTAGTGGCTGCTTTCATATGTTTATATCTGTGTTCTTATGATGCAAGTTTTATGGTAGTTTTCAATTTTGTATAATTTATTCTACCACCTTGAGATTTATTATCTTGATTTTTATAACAATGCTTTGACTTTGTGGCACTTTGAAATTTGTCTTAAATGTGAAGTGCGGTATAAATAAAATTATTATTATTATTATGGGTGCAGTACATAGAGGGGAGCAGGATGTTAGAGGTGTGCTATGTTGTGGGATGCAGTATTTTCAGGATGCGGTATATTGAGGGGTGCAGTATTTATTTTCCTCCATATATATCAAATACATTGCTTGCATGTTTGCAGATGTTGGTTTGTGTCTAGCTTTGCAGGTATTGCAGGTATGAAGAATAGATGGACTACTTTAGCACTGGGGTACGTCGCTCTGCAGGAGAGTGTCTGCCAAAAGCTGTAAATGTAAATATTAAGTGGTGCATTATATTGAGGGTGCAATATTTTCCGGGTGTGGTATATTTGAGGGGTGCAGTATTTTTGGGGTGCAGAATTTTAGGGGTGTAGTAGATTCAGGGGTGCAGTTTATTGAGGGTGCAGTATTTTAGTGGTACAGTGTATATTGAGGAATGCAGTATATAAAGGGGTGCAGTTTATTGAGGGTGACGTATTTTAGTGGCATGGTGTATATTGAGGGGTGCAGTATTTTGGGGGTGCAGTATTTAGTTTATCTTTAGAAGTCAGGGAGAAAAGGTGTTGTTAAATGAGAGCAACACTATATATAGTGTGTGTGAAAAATATAGTGTGTGAATTATAACTAAACCTATATATATATATATATATATATATATATACACACACTTTTTTGTATACCTTATCTACAATAATACAATACTATGGGGTTACACACCAGGGACACTATATATAATATAATATATTATATAATAGCATACACATATATGTCATATATTATATATAATATATGTGTATGCTATTATAATTTTACAGTAATATACACTACACTGTTGCATGCAATATAACTGTAGAGTTATAATACTCTCTCTCTCTCTCTCGCTCTCTCTCTCTTTCTCTCTCTCTCTCTCTATATATATATATATATATAAAATTAGTATGTGTGTGTGAACATGTGTGTATATAATGTGTGTGTGTGTGTGTGTGTGTTAGGGGGCTGTCGGTATTTGTATATGAAGTGTGTGTGTGTGTGTGTGTATGTGTGTGTGTGAGAGAGAGATAGAGAGAGAGAGATGGAAATATTGATGTGAACCCTACATGTATTTTTGTGTGTGTGTGTATGCCTGCTTTATGGGGTTTCATTTTTTGATGTTAAACCCTGAGACTGCAGTTAAACTAAAGTTTAGTTCATTATTTCCCTAAACCTGTGCTCCTTGAATGTGTTGCATATTGTAATGGCTATTCAGGTCTACAGCCTTTTACCATGTTTTGTAGCATTTTATTTCTTAAATGTTCATAAATAAACCCACGCTTTTGGTGACGGAAGCTGCAGAGTGCCACATTTATTGGAGCTGGTGTATTTTATGCTGAAAATGTTTTTAACAGAGTGTTTTCAGGGAAGTCTATTGATGTTTTGTTCAGGAAGGTTTTGTAGAAAAAAAAAATCATCTAGTTCGTCTTCTCATACCACCGGGCCGTGGACCGGTATAGGTCCGTGATTCATTTGGTATCAGGCTGCATAGAAACACAGAATAAAAACAATGTAATTGATTAGCAGAGTCTAAAAGACCTTTTATTTAAAACACTCGTCTTGGTCACGTGAACCAGTACATAACAAATTTAGCCCACAAACTAAAACAAAAGTGAGTAAAAAACAAATGCACTTTGTTTTTAATTGTATCTATATAGGTCCATTAAAATATGACATGAAACTGGTCCGTGATGCAAAAAAGGTTGGGGACCCCTGGTGTAGAGTAAAACTTGAACTACTACCTCTCGCCCACATGTAAAGCAGTGGTCACCAGCCCGCCTGCTGGAGATCTAACATGCGGGCCCCCGCCCCCCTATTAGCGCTTCAACCAATAAGGGACTTCTGAAGAAATTCATTATCCAGAGCAGAATCTTCTCAGGAAGGTGGACCTCCAGGACCAGGGTTGGTGACCACTGACGTAAAATGCATCAGCAGACCACAGCATCTCTTTCATACCATTATCAAACTTTTAACCATGAGTAATGTAGCAAGATGAGCCAATCTCGATATCCAGCACCCAGAACCAGGAGCTGAAAGGTCCATGCATGATGTGAAATGTACCAGGGTTGACATCAACATAAATGGCTTCGAAAGAGCATTAATTGCTAATGAAAGTTTAGTCTGAACCCAAATATGACCCGAGAACTGTCTGTTCTAGTGTAAAAGGCTTTTTTATTTCTCACCCATTTCTTCAACCTCTTGTAGTTCTTTGACACGATCTGTTAGCATGAGTGTAAGAAGCTAACACAGGAGAGAAATTTGAGTTTCTGGGTTTATTTTACTGAGGAATTTTTATCAAAACATTGTTTACAACCATTGGCAGATCTCAAACGAGCTTGGCGGAGGAGCAGCTCCAATATATAATCACACTTATAAATCCTGACCTCAGAATTGAAAGTCAAATTGAACCTGAGAATTTGGATTGATATTTTTTTCTATGAGGATAACTGACTCTTAGAGGTTGATCTGTGATCTACGAACCTGTTTCCATTTCTAAACTAATTGCTGTGGCTCCCAGTTCCGCTAAACTGCCAGAAACTGCCATTATCGAGCAGCTCAGCCCTCCGTAATTGTCGCAGGCTGTGCAATGTTTATTTGTTCGCTCGGTGACATGACTGATTACAAACATCCACGAATGCGTCTGGAGATTTGACCTGAATCCATGCAACATCTCTGGTGGCATATGCCGGACTCCTACTGCGACACCTCTGAGGTCCCGGATGACATTGGGCCGTGAACAAGGGCATGGGTTTGACACTTTTGGCCCAGACATGCATTAATCACCACCCAGGGGTCCAGGGAGGCGGGCAGACACTCCAGTGGGAGCCGCATCCCAGAAACTGGGACAGATCTGCTGTCCCTCACGTTTCTAACTGGGAAACGTGCTTCTCAACAAAAGATGTCCTGATTGATCCTCTTTTCATTCTTCTTATTTTCAGTCCCTCTCTATGAACCTATAACTGTTTGGAGCCTATTTTGCACTGGCAGAAAGGGCGACACAAACTGATTTAGCTGGTTTTATGCCAGCGCATTTCTCATTTTCACATATTTTCAATTACGTGATTTTGTGGTTTTCCCACTCATAGGAGTGGAGCTTTTTATCAGCACGGTGAAATTTTAGTGCACCGACATGACCAGCAAAAACCCACTAAAGTCAGTGGCGTTTTATTAAACAATCTAAAGTCAATGACATTTTATTAAATGATATTTAAGCAGCAAGATTAGAAATGTGCTGGTTCATGATGCTCGTTACGAACACAGGTATGCACTCGAAGTGCACTAATGGTTATTTTTATTTAATCTATATACATTTTATTATAGAGTACAACTGGTACTGCAAGAAGCTTTAAAGTTCAGCTCACTGGTGTGTCTCGACCCTCTAATTTAATCTAAAATCATTTACTTCTATTTTGCTCTTTTATTTAAATTTTTGCTATTTTTATTTTAATTAAACATTGTTTGGTTGTCAGATTTTAGTTTGACTTATTCAGTAATGGTATTCAAATGTATTTGTCCTTCATATTTTACTTTTGTTTTATTTATTTATTTATTTTTCACCTTTACCTTCGATGTTTTATTTGCTCTGTTAGTTATATTTAAGCAGATTATTTCCATTTAAATATTTTTTGTCTATGCGCTGTAAACACTCAGCAGCTTTGTAAACAAGGATCACCCTCAGTTTCTCAAAATGAAAATTAAAGGCAAAAATGATATTTGTGCAAAACAAAGTGATTCAGTGCAAAATATAAAGAAATGAGGAGTGGATAAAAACGTTTGCACAGTACTGTAGCCTGTATAATTAAAAGTACTAATTTGGATATAGATGCAGTCTAGTTTGAAAAGGTGAGTTTGGATTTGGAAGAATTTATCAAAATTGTAAGCATCTGACAAATGATAGAAATGTAGAAATAGGAAGAGAGTCAAGGTGGATTTTCTGAGGGAAGGGATTCTAGTGATGGGGCATGGCTAAAAGATCCAAACCTCATGATGGACAAGTGAGGTTGTAGGGATGTAGAGAGTAAATTGGAAAAAGAAGATCTGAGAGTATGGGAGGTTATGTAGATGTGAGGTCATTAGAAAGTGTAAAAATACAGATTGTTTGTGAGTAAATGTTTGTGCAAAAACATTCTATACTATAAAACTAACATTACCATAGTACTATATATTAGCATTTTATAGTAGTGTATGTCCTAGTATTTCTACAGCTGTTTATATAAGGTGTGTTTTCAGGCTACTTATTTTCACAGTGTCAAAAAATGCTCCATATCGAGATTCCACCTTATCTGAAATGTGAACTGAGTCTTTACCCTTCTGCTCTATAACTGTTGCATGTTCGTGGCTTTGTTTAGCCCCATGCCTGATTCTGCCAAACACATTTTACATTGATATTTATGACCTGTAGGAGATACTGGACTATATTACAGTACACTTTTACAGGAGAGCTCCATCTGACTGGTCAACAGTTATTTCTTTGAGCCTCAAACCAGCCTCTGATCTTTTGTTTCTGAGTTATACTTCGGCCTATACTCTTGCTGTCTTTTTGCTCTCCATTTCTGCTCTCGGTCAACAGACATACCAGTGTTAGCCAGAAGAAGAAACCGAGCCTGTCTTCTGCCTTTTTCCTCATTTCTGAAACGGCCTCAGAACACGCCCCTGACGAACCCTTTGTGATTTTAATGCATGGATGTACAGCACAGCGACTTAGTTTGCTTATTTTCAGTAGCTTGTAAGGAGGCAGTCATACCCTTTTTACCTGACCTCCAATGAACAAATTTGGTTTTGCCCTGAAGGAAAGAATACTTGCTTAACTGTGATTGATTTTGTCTTTGCTGGCTCAGTATTTTGTCTCTGGTTCTTTTTTTTGTGTGATAATAGATCATTGTCACAGACCATTAGTGAGAAAGAGAGGGAACAAAAAGACCCCTAATTAAGAAACAAGCTTCTTGGAGGCATGGGTTAAGGTGATTTTGGACTATAATTACTATTTACCAAATGAAGTCCAGTACACTTGTGTCTCTCAACCACCTTCACACAGCCTGTGATCTAAAATTATTTTACTTTCATTGTTTCATTTTAATTTTCTTTATCTTTATTTCATTCAATCATTGTGTTTGGTTGTTCAGTGATCTTAAATTCCCATTTGCTGGTTTTTTGTATTGGAATTTACTTTATTTATTTCTGTTTACCTTTACCTTAGCTGTTTTTATTTGCTCTGTTGGTCCTGTTTTAAAATCCATTTGAGTATTTCCTCTTGTGGTTCTAATTTGTGTGTGTGTGTCTCGTGATGGTAGATCACTGTCGCAATTGTTCTGTACCAAATGACCCCTAATTAAGAAACAAGCTTCCTTGGAGGGGGACAAAGACCTGTGAATGGTTTGGGTTTCTTTTGACAGGGTTTGTTAAGGTGTGTAACTTAGCTGGCAGTAACTTGTTTAAAAGCAGGTGTTGATCTTAGTGCAGCTTTACAGGTATAAAGAACAGACGTAGACTACTTAAGCACTGATGTATGTCACTCTTGATAAGAGCGTCTGCTAAATGCCGTAAACGTAAATGTAAACATTTGTTTTCTCTGTATGTTCAGTGTGGTGGTCAGTAGGGTGTCAGAAAGATACAGGGGTGCCAGGTTATAAAGACCTTTAAATGTTGAAATCAAAATCCTAAAATCAATACTGTATTAAACAAGGAGTCAGATAATGTTGTGTATGCAGAAATGATATTAAACTGAGTCCAGTTCCTGACTGGTCAGTGCTAAAATCTGGTGACTCTCCTGGACAAACAGGACAATCGATGCTAGATTGGAGCAGTGGAGAGACGGAGGGGCACTCTGCACATCACCAGCACATATTTGTTAATCGGAACATTTATAGCGACGCTCCTCCCTCATTATGTATACAGGACACTCAGAACACAGTTTAGATCCTTATTTCTCTAATAAATCACAACTGCTGAATCTTCTCACATCTTTTCATGTGAAGTCTATTCTCTGCACCAGAGTGGGATCAATAAGTGTATCGATATGTCCTGATAAGCAGTATCAGGTTCAATATTGGTATCAGTACAGTCTTGACCACACCCATCATTAGTGGACGGTACGGGCTAAAATTTGTATCACAGTATCATCAAAATGTTGCTATTTCACTAAATAATTTATTATAAAACTGTAATCAGATAACTGACAGCTATAAAACCATTTTATAATAAAAAATTATGGATTTTATTACAATTCCTCAGGCTGCATGTATTCAATGCTTTTATTAATTGTATACACACAAACACACACACACACACACTACAGGATGGAAGTTTTGGCCCACCCTCATATTTTTTTAAATAAACGATGTACCACTCTAAATATAACTGACTGCTTGCGAACTGTAGTGCAGTTTAATGGATGTTAAAGTTCATGTTTGAGTTTTATCAAAATAAGGCACTTGCCATTATCACAGCAGCACAGATTCACCACATCATTTCCATCAGTTTTTGGAAATAACTTGTGTCCAAACCCTCCCAGCAACTTTTCAAGCAGCAAACAGTTCTGTCTCATTTGCTGGAGCTAATTTAGAACTTGTGGGTCCAACAAGTTCCTGCAGCTCAATGGGAGAAAGATCTGGAGACTGGTGAGGACGAGACATCATTCTCTAAACTTTCTGCTTTTCTTTGAGCTGGATATAATTTTGGCACAATTTTTAAGAACATTTGGGATCCTTGTCCTGTTGAAAACTTTTGCCCAGTGACACATAAACCAGAAGGAATTGTGTGATGTTGAATTGAGTGACACTTTTTTTATGATCAACACAAAGTAAATGTCAGTCACTAAAGACCTGTAAAGTTCAATAGTTTGGGCCTTTGTTACTAAATAATTACTACAGACTATAAAATACCTAAACCCAGTCAGTTACATTTAAGCATTTACAGTGTTTTCTGATTCTAAAATTTTGAAAAGTAGCATATTGGGCCAAGTCTGGGCCCACATTTCTGACCTGTGTGTATGTAATAAGCTACATATCAACTGTAAAGATATGTTTTCTTTATTGGTTTGTCACATATTGACTACAACACTTGTGTCCTTGATTCTAGGAGTCTTCTTGGTCAGGTCTCTTATGTTTGAAGAGAATTTTATTTAGCCACACTTGAGTTGAGCTTATGGTTTTAGGGCCTCTGTGAGTTACTGATGGGTAAAGGTGAGATTTGCTCTAGTGTTGGTGCAATAAAAACAATACAAGGGATGGAAATCATGATAGAAGGCAAACATAAATGCTCCATGTAAATGTGGAGTCAATAAAGGGAACTGAAGTGTTACTTGTACAGCCTGTTCCGTACAGAGTAACCTGAGGTCATTATAGAGTAGCCCGAGGTCCTCGTGTTATTCTTTATAGTGCAGACATGCCATCATCTTCTTTCTCCATCACTTTTGGTGAGAAAAAAATAGTAGAAGAGAAATCCCAAGCCTGCATGTTCCCCGCTGAGAGCTGTAGTGTCAGGGACAGGCTGGGAGAAGAGCTACCGAAGACATGGTAATGAGGAGGACAGAGGGAGGGAAGGGAAGAAAGAGGTGGAGCGGGTGGGGGGGGTGCGGGTGATTCACACATGCACAAATAGACCCCATGCTGGCACAACCAGCGAGCTGAGAAAACGAGTTCTTTCCAGCCAACTCCCCTCAATTGGGCGTCTAATATGTAATTCTTGTGGATGTGCCAAGAGCCCTACCCCTCGCACCTTCCCCTCCAGCCCTAGCCAAGCAATGCTTTTCACAAAAGACACTGTGTGGGGATTTTGTACACATATGTACAGTGTTGAGACCCACCGCCCCATTTCTTTATATTTTGTAGGTAAATGAGTGAGTTGATCGGTACTTTGATTTACAGCAACATGTGCAAACATACATGCAAATCCATTATAAACACAAAGCAGATTTGTAACCAGCAATTCTAATAGCAATTTTTTTTCTGAGCACTGTTATGACCTCCATTCACAGCCTGAAATCTCTTAGACAAGCTTTCCTGTCAAAGGCGTCAAACTCTGGTCCTGGAGGGCCAGTGTCCAGCAGAGTTTGATGGTGGTTCTTCTCCTCAAACACATTCACTAAACCTGACAATTAACTGGTGAGGTGAACCAGGTGTTTCTGAGCAGGGAAATCACCAAAACGTGCTGGACCCTCTATGACCGGAGTTCGACACCCTTGCTTTAAGGTCTTCAGGAATAGTTCTCCAGGCTTCTTAAAGGATGTTCCAAAGCTCTTTTTTGGGTGTGTGGTGCCTTTTGTTCCGTCCTTATCCAGATGATCCCACACTGCTTCAATAATGTTGACATCTGTACTAAATACTGAATTGACCATATGTTTAGGATCGTTGTGATGCTAAAAATTGTATTGGTATTGCGAGGGGCTCGAGTACTGTAGTTGAGGAGCTCGGCACAAACCGGGCATTGATGCAGCCACAGCGTGTTCTCCTAATGCGGAATTAATGTCCGATTTAATGAGTCCATAACCAGTCATGGTACCAGTTGTGCTATGAGAAGAAAATGCCTTCCTACAAAACAGCAGATAAGATGTCTTATTAGCACATTTTACACAGTTCCACAAATACATATTTATGAGGGAGGAATATTTTGTTTTTCCATATAAAATAGCATGTAGAAGTCTGAGCCCCTGTCTGAAGTGTAAAAGTATTTATGAGGGTCTTTCTGCAGCAAAACACACATTAACATTACCATAAACACAAACAAACCAAATAGCAGAGAAAAGCATCCGGATCAAGTTTATGTGTAAACAGTGAAAAGAATCCAGATTAGTTTTGTGTAGACAGTGAAAAAGATCCAAATTAGTTTTATATGTAAACAGTAATAGATGATTTATGGTCAGAAGATCACATGTTTGGATTTAGCTTTCTCCTTCAGAGGCTGCAGGAGATGTAGTTAAAGGATTCAGATCCGTTTTTGTGTAAACAGTGAAAAGGGTCTAGATACTTTTACTGTTTATGTATAAAACCGATTCAGAACCTTTTACTGTTTGCACAAAAACAAAACTAATCTGGATTCTTTAATTGTTTACATACAAGACTGACATGCGAAGTTAAATTTTTATTCAACTTTTTTCAACAAGAACAAATTAGTTATTTTGTTCTTGTGTCTGTGCAGTCGTAACCTAAGCAATATATTTTGGGATTGATAAAGTTTTCTAATTCTGACTCTGATTCTGACATCCATGAAGACTGTGACCAGAAATCCCCAGCCTGGTAGTCTCATTCTACCACGAAGTAAAGGTGCCAGTGGGGCACCTTCTTGAAGCCCAGAAGGATCGTATCCAACGAATTTCATCCTGAAGCGTGAAGGAAGGACCCCAGAGGTACCCATGATGGAGCGCTGGGATGTGGCAGATCAGATTTCTCTGCCAAGGAGTTTCAGTAATGAGGTGCCACATCACACAATGCCCAAAAGGGTCTTAAAAGATGATATTTTTTCCTGTTGGTCTCAGAGAGAGATGCTGTTCGAAATGGCTCTACTGTGAAACTTCAGCACTTATCAACTCTTCACATGTCTGAAATGCTATGTATGAATGGAACTTTTTATTCCCCCCAACAAGTAGCACTGTGCAAAAGTGCAAAACCCCACCCTCATTTCTTCATATTTTTTGCTTTGAATCACCATGTTGGTGCAAAGATACTATTTTCTGTCTGCCATACTATCTTATCTTGGTCATACTGAGTAGTCTAAACTAAAGAAAAAGAAGCAAATCTTTTACTGTGACAGACTAAAGTACCTAAAGATACAAGGTGTCTAGATAAAGGAGTTCCAACCACTCAGCATTCAGCACCACCAGTATACTGATCACCTCCTTCTAGACTATATCTGCACCTGTTTCTTCACTGGTTCAGGACTTAAGATAGATGTTCTTTGTTCTGCTTGAATGATTCATACGTAGGTCACTGTGTGGCTTAACAAATAAAACGCACAAACTTTTTTCTGAAACTGGTCAAGATTAGGAACTGGACTGAAAATGAGTCTTTGAATCTGACCAGTTTCAAGACTACATTAAAACTACAGGGAAGCTTTGTAAGCAAAATTTGAAGAAATGAAAATTTTGCACAGTACTGTAGATCTAGTTGTTCTCCTTGATCTTAATCTCTAAGGTGAAGTTCTAGACTATGTCGTATGTGAGATATAGACAGTAACTCATCCTGCACATATTTACACACATGCAGAAGATACCACAGTACAGATATTCTAAGGGAGATGTCAGTTATGTTGAGAAACTATACAAATGTGTCTTCATGTCTCTTTTGAAACAAAAATTGTAATTAAACTTGACCATTAATAACTTACATTAAAATCTACTGGATCTTTTTTGGACCATTTTCTGATCAACTTATAACATCTTGAATTAATTTCCCCTAACTTTTAAACTTTTCTCGTTAACTTGTTTTAGGAGTTTCTCTTTTTTAGTATCTCTAATGGCTCTACCTCATGTTCTTGGAGTTTCTCCTTTTGGCTCTTGGTTCCTCCCAGTGGTTCTTCCTCATACTTTTATGGAGTTTGATCCTTTGCGATACGTTTTGCATTAGGATCCACCAAAGGCTCTCTGCAGAAGTGTTCAGTTACTTTTTCTTTAAAGTTCCATTTGTATAGAGATTCGCACAGTCTCATTCTATATCTGTTGTTTTTTTTGGCATATCTTAATTATCCACAGGGTGTAAACATGCTGTATATCTGTATGGAGTTATTAATTATCAGCTGCAGAGCAGAAGGTTTGAAATGTGGTTCTGCCGTGATGTGAGCAAAGTCAGCTACGTATTGCGTTCCTGACAGCCTGAGCTTTTGGGTCCCATGGGAGCCTTCAGATAAAAATTGCGCCTTGTAGCATCTGTGCTTGCGATCTTCTCCTAGTTATTAAGTGGCAGCTCATTCTCGGCTGGAGGACGGCTCTGCTCGGCTCAGCTCGTCCTTCATCAGCGTCAGAGAGCTTTTCTAGTCTAAAGGTCTCTGAGAGCTTTTCTAGTAAAAATTAATTGCATGAGAGGAGTTAATGCAGCTGCGGTGTTGATCATCTGTTCATTATCATATTAAACAGCCTATGTTTAGTCAACTTGCCCACTCTTTTAACAGCACCTCTGATTTATTGTGAATTATGATGTAGTGCTGTCTGCTCACATCTGCTGTTCACTGTTAAAGTGCTTGAGGTCTTTACAGCAGTAGCACAGCATTGTGCAAAAGTCTTGGTTTTCAAAACTGAGCTGCTTTCCAATTGGCCCGTTTGAGTAGGGGGCGTATCCCTCAGTGCCTCCTCCACTAGACAGCACCGTGCTGCTGCTCACACGGTTAACTTTGCATTGTGCAGCAAGTTTTGAACCTGTTGCCTGCGTACTTTAATTTAAACAATTATTTTTTTATTTTCTGGTTGGTAACACCAAAAGCTGCATAGGTGGCTTATTAAAAAGCAGACTCTGTTGCTCTGCAAGCTGCTGGCTCCACGGTTGAGCCTAGCAGTGCTGCTACCAACCCCGAGCACGGCGCACCACTCCACTCCAGTGAACAATACTGTACAATACCCCGAAAGTCACGGTGGTCAATATTCCAAGAGCATCCATGAAATGTGAAAAATTGTGAATTTGTGATTTGACAAAAAAACCTAGAAATGCCTAGAAAACCTACAAAAGCCCCTAAATATGCTCCCAAAACACTTTAAACTCAGCTTAATACTTTACCCTTAAAAAAATGTAAAGGTAAACCCCTATCAGTACTGTGTAGTCTACACAGAACATCCCCCTGTATAGACTGTAGTATAATTCATGCACGGGCGTTTTCTTTGGTATGCGCTGTCATTTTCTTTGGTATAAGCAGGTAAATACAGTAATAATTTAATTTGCAGTAATGAAAACATATATAGTTATATTTTATATGGAAATATAGCTGAATTTATGCTACTATGTGTTACAAAATTCGAAAATTTTATTCTTCTTAATAATTTGGCACTAAAATGCATAAACATTTTTTTTAAATTTTCTGTTTGGTAACACCAAAAGCTGTTATTGCCACAAAAAAAAGCAAAAATGCTGAGAATATTTCAGGTTTCCGCGAATTTGCGGGGGTTTCCGCAAACAAGTAAGGTTCTAAGAAAAAATCCGACGGAGGCCGCAAACTCTGAACCGTGACTTTGCAGGGGTGGACTATTTCAAGGAAGAGAAATTTAGTCATTCCGGCACATGTGAAAAACATCACAGAAAATCTAGACATAAATGAATTTCTTTCAAAATTTGCCATGAGTAATCAAAGGCCAGAAACAAAACTCAAACATTAACTAAAGGAGATTATATTTTGCTTTGAATCACCTAATTGGTGCCAAATAAAAAAAATCTGTCTGTCAGACTGTCATATCTTTGGCATTTTCCTGAATGTAACATAATGTAAATAAATGGGAAATGTTTTATTGCAACAAGCTGCAAAATGTCTAAAGATACATGATGCCTAGATTGGATCTTTGTAAGCAAAATAGGAAGAAATAAGGGGTGGATCAAAACTTTTGTCAATATATCATGTTTCTATTAGTTCTGGACTGTAGTTATTAGTCATGTTTAATCTCCAACTCACTGGAAAACACTTCAGCTCATTTTAGCTGGATTTTCCTCTGTTTTGTGCTACTGAAAGAATTAAATTAAAGAAAAGGGAGGAAATTGGTTTGTCATTTGTAATACACATGTAGAACTTATTTGATTAGAAAATGTTTATCATAATGCTAGTATACTAGTTTTGTATTTATTAGTTACATTTCTGTCTAGTTACATTTGTACATCAGTTATATTAGCTAACCCAAATATGGAATAAATGTATTTCAGCCCTGTGAGTCCTTGAGCTGGTTTATGTAAGAGTGTGTGTAGCTGGCAGGCGTGTATAAGGCCAGCAGTGGGATTCACAGTTTTCTCCAGGTGCCGCCACAGGTCCTGCAGGGCCGCTGATAATGCAGCTAAAGGTCAGAAAATGTCAAACCGCATCTTGATGGCGCTGCTCTACTCTGGCCTAGTGATCCGACAGCCCATTTAACACTAAGATATCATGTTTCGTGTGATATTCTTTCATATATGTTAATGTCATATATGTTAAAGCTGCCGTTTCTCTCTTTCATGAGTTTCTGTAAAGCGCTGCTGATCAAGGATGATCTGATGTGGGATGGTGAGTCTGATAGCAATACATTTCACAAAATATAGAAATTGAGATAAAAAGGAATAAAATTCAGAGCCTTAAAGCAAGGCCTTAAACTATTACTCCTCCCCAATATAACAAATCCAATACTGGTTATGTTTAATGATCCAATGATGATTTGTCTTCAAACAAATATTCATTTATACTAATATAGTTCAAGTTGTTTAAGAGTAATTTTTTAAAGCTGAATTAAAGCATGTAATAAATGTATTTTTTAACCCAAGTTAAAGTCAAAGTGATAAAAGTTACTGTAATTAATATACTAATATAAATAAATAAATAAATGGATGGACATGTAAGTTATAAAATAGTTATAAAATAGTAGTTATAAAATAATAATAGTAATAATAATAATAATAATAATAATAACAATAATAATAATAATAATAATAATAATAATAATAATAATAAGAAGAATTACAAGAACAGGAAACAACAATATGTAAAATAATAAAAACAATAAACAAACACAGTAACAATATGTAAAATAATAAAATACAACTAAATTACATAATAGGGTGCATCAATTAAAACAGGGGTCAAACAGAATAAGCAAGTTTAAAAAGGTGTGTTTTAAGATGTGATTTAAATGCAGAAAGCGAATCGCTGTTGAGGATATCATGAGGAAGAGAGTTCCACAGGTTAGGGGCAACTCGGCTGAAAGCTCTGAACCCCATGGTAGTCAAGCGGGCAGAAGGTATAATAAGACTGATAGAGGCAGATGATCTTAGAGAACGGTTCGGTATGAAGATCTGTAGAAGATCAGGGAGATATGAAGGCGCCAATTTATGGAGTGTCTTAAAAGTAAGCAGTAAAATCTTAAAACCAATGCGATATTTGAAAGGAAGCCAGTGGATTTGCTGGAAGACAGGGGTAATATGTTCAATGGAAGATATTCTAGTAATTATACGGGCTGCTGAATTTTGGACCATCTGTAGCTTGCGAATGCTTTTTTGTGGGAGACCAGAGAGAAGAGCATTACAGTAATCAATGCGAGATATCATTAAAGCATGTACCAAAATGGCTGTACAAGCAGAAGTAAGAGATGGGTGTAGTCAGTTAATATTTCACAGATGAAAAAAAGCAGAGCGAGTGACATTATTGATGTGGGTTTCAAAAGATACTGTTAAGCATAACCCCCAGATTCTTAACATGAGGGACAGGTGACACCATATAGTTGACAATAGTTGGAAAAAAATTTTTGATTTGGCCAAAGTAGCTTTTGTACCAACCAGAAAAATTTCCGTTTTATCATGATTAAATTTAAGAAAGAAGAAAACCAGTCCTTAATTTCAGCTATGCATGCAGAAAGGGTGGGAGGCAGAAGGGTGGAATCAGGTTTAGTAGAGAGGTAGAGCTGAGTGTCATCAGCGTAGCAGTGAAATTGAACACCAAATTTCCTAAAAATATGACCCAGAGGCAAAAGATAGATGATAAATAGAAGGGGACCTAAAACAGAGCCCTGCGGAACACCTCTAGTAACCGAACAGTAATGTGAACTGTATTGCTTTAGGTGGACAAATTGAATTTGACCAGTAAGATATTATTTGAACCATTTAAGAGAGGTGCCAGTAATTCCAATAGAAGCCAATCTTTCCATAAGAGTATTATGAGAGACAGTATCAAAAGCTGAACTTAAGTCCAAAAGAACCAATATGGTTAGGAGCCCAGTGTCAGCTGTCATCAAAAGGTCATTTGTAATTTTGACCAGTGCAGTCCCATTACTGTGTAGGGGACAGAAACCTGATTGAAATTATTAATACAAAGCATTACTTGCAAGATGAGTATGAACCTGAGTTGCAACAGTTTTTTCAAGTATTTTTGCAAGTTATTGAGGTTATCGGGGTCTGCACCAAATTTCTTAAGAACAGGAGTTATTATTGCTGTTTTGAGAGATGTGGGCGCATAATCAGAAATTAGGGAAAAATGAATAATGTCAGTTATAATGGAAGAAAGGGAAGGTAAACAAGCTTTTACTAAGTAGGTAGGAAGGGGATCTAACAGACAAATAGAAGATTTGGATAAAGCAATGTTTATTAAGGTTTACTTTGACATTAACCTTAATTAAAGTCAAGGTAAAAGGTTACTGTAATTACTACCCTGGCTTAAATAGATAAATACAGAAAACAGAAAGAAAGAAAGCTATTGCTGTTGCTAGGTAACTCATGTCCTTATGAAGGCCACTGTTTTCACACAGTGGTGTGTTTTGTAATCCTTGGCAAAAATTACAATTTTTTATTGCCATTAATTGCATGGTTTTCTGCAATTAATCGTAATTAATTAATTGTAAAATTTAATAATTAATACTAAAGTTGTGTATTGCACACTTATTTTTATAGTCCTGCTATATGAACAAAAGTGCAATAACATTTAGTTTGTAAACACTTTAAACAAATAAGGAGTTTTTTAACAGCAGTGTTCCCTTTAACACAGTTACACAGCGGCAGTTCAAATATTTCTGTAAATCTCAACTTGAACATTAATGTAATCAAATCAAATATAAAACCAAAGCTATTTGCCACTGCCAGGGTATTCACGTTTTATCTAATTTGTTATAGAAAAACACCCTCAGAGTCCAGAGCATGGGAGAGGCAGAACCATTATCTCTGAATGCAGTGTCATTAAAGTCCCTGTTGTTGTAATGGTCAGGTGTCCCAATATTTTTGTCCATATAATATAAAACCAGCTGGGAAGTAGAGCTACACGGACACACAAGCCCAAAAAATCAACAAACTTTTAAAATAAAAGGATTTTTTTTTTAAATCCTGCATTAATAATGTGTTAATGTGCTCAGCCCTAGTACTTTGTAGTTGTTGTGTATGCGGTTTCTGATCCTGTACAACTTACTTTTGTCTAAACACGGACTGAAGTTCTTTCACATAGTTAAACACAGCAGCATACTGAATTTGTTGGATTTGTTGGATATGTTCTGTGGTCTTAACTGCATCTCAGATTGTGTGAATTTGTAAAATTCATATGAAGTACAGGGGAGATGAAGTTAATGGAGTTGAACTGTGGGCCGCTGGATTTGCTTCTGGTGCCTGAAGGACTGCACATGTAAAAATATGCAAATCTAATCTTCTGGTGGGTTGAATGCACGTTTCTTCCACCCACTTGGACATAGCAATGCTTTCACCTACTGAGGTCGACCCTTTCACTCCTCTAAAAGCAGAAAAAAAGGAGCTGGAGGTTCGGCCAGAAAAAAACAGGACAGCTGAGTATCAGACAAAAGTGACAGGAAGAGGAGGGCCCTCGCACACACACACACACACACACACACACACACACACACACACACACACACACACACACACAAACACACAGACACACACACACACACACACACACACACACACACACACACATACACATACATAGACACACACTAACATTTACGGCATTTAGCAGACGCAACACACAGACACAAAAATATACGTACACACACACACACACACACACACACACACATACACAAACACAAACACACACACACATACACACGTGTGTGTACAGCACTGCTAACGCTCGGTCAGTAAAGTACAGTAGGATCGGTGTAACCGTGGTAAAGGCGTGTCAGGTGACCTGAGTGATGCAGTGTGTGTTCCTCAGTCAGACATGCTGCTCTCTGATAGGCCTTCATCCAGACTGTTGCCTGGCAACGGCTGGCCTCCCCTCCCTTCTCCCTCCATCCAGGCCTAACCTGCGCTCTTGAAGGGACGAGTCAGACAAACATGAAAGTGGCCAAAATGGTCTTTTCCATTTCATTAATAAAGAATGGAAACGGAACTTTATCTGCAGTTTCTAAATCTGTGTGAAACACAGTTTGTTGATGTGTTGTCGGTTTTCCATTTTTCATTTTCCGTTCACGCCACACACATCTGCTCGCTCTCCTCAGCCCGTTTACGCAGTTTTGTTTTATTACGATTATACCGTATTACAGTAAGAATGCGGTCGCATGTCATTTTGCCATAAAATGTAATGGAATAATTAATGACACAGCTGTGTAATACATTACATTTACATCAGTTTTTAATCAATATAAATAATCTATTTTTTTCAATGAAATTGGCAGATGCCCTTGTCCAGAGTGAATTACAGTCATCAGTTACACAGAATGTCCTACAGTCATCAGTTACAGAGACAGTCTTACAGTCATCAGTTACAGAGACAGTCTTACAGTCATTAGTTACAGAGACAGTCTTACAGT
>JBBJLS010087279.1:0-23124 GCA_037577275.1 Bryconaethiops microstoma
ATATTCAAGGTGTGTTTTTTTACTTTGTTTGAAGACTCTGAAACTAGTTTTTTGTCATGTCATGTTTAAACAATATTTAAAAAAACCTAATTTCATTACATTCACTTTACTCACATATAATTGTTGCTGAGGTTTTCCAGAATGTAACAATATTTATCACCTTGGCATAGATGTTTATAGTGAGATGCAATACTTAAAAAACGTAAAGGGGTAGCAAATTGCCTGAAAGTGCTAGAAAGGCCTCGGACCTCAGAGGGTTAACTGTTTTACTTGTGTATTAACCTCTGACTTTTTTCTTTCTGATAGAGTTTGTTAAGGTGTGTAACTTAGCTGGCAGTAACTTGGTAAAAAGCATGTGTTGATTTTAGTATAGCCTTACAGGTATGAAGAACAGATGTAGACTACTTAAGAACTGATGTGGATAAGAGTGTCTGCTAAATATCGTAAACAATGTTTGCAATATGGACTGGCGACTGTTATGGTGACACCAGGACAAAACAACAGAAACAAAAGTGGAAGTTAACCCTTGTTGCAAGATGGACAACCCAAATGTGGAGTCTAACGAATGAGCAGGTGAATCTTGCCTTTTGTTCTAAGAATGCTACTCGAAGTATTGGTAACCCAAGTTCTAAACCATGCACAGACCACTACGACGGGTAAGAAAATCCACAGCATACTCACGGTACTGGAGAAATCTGGTTGGAGATGACAGAATTGTGTAGAGTAGTGACTGAGCATTGTTTACCTCTCTGGCCACACCTTAAATAGTCTTACGGTGACCACTTCCTCTTCCTTGTTGTGATCACCTGACCTGTGCGCATAACAGCAACCTATTTGAGGCCTTTGTCCCTGTGACTGCTAGGATGGGCTCCAGCACCCCCTGCAACCCTAGTTAGGTTAAGAGACTCCGATAATGGATATATGAATGTTGTGCACTGCAACATCTTTACAGCCTCACACTAGCTTTGCCCATCTGGCAGCAGTGAGGTTTTGGTCAAATCCTGATTATACCATTGATATTCACAGGTCTTAAGCTCCTACAAAGCTTAGACTGTATTTTCTGCTCTTTTCAGTATGTGTTTTCATCATACACTTTCAGTGAAAAAGGCACTAGTAACTGTCAGGAGGGTGGTACTGCTGACATCACTGAGGTGGTACGACTTCAGTACCTATAGCTGTAGAATATGATTCTGCCATATTCCATTGCAGGTGTACATCCCATCCTAACTTCATGTTTTCTATCATAGCCTTTTATTTTAAAAGATAAGTTTACGTAAAACTGTTAATATACCCCTTTGCCCTGGGACAAATTTATTTAAGGTACATCAACCCGCAAGGACCTTGTTGCACTTTTAAAGACACATTTACATTTAATGAAAAAACTTGCACTTTAATGAACAAAACGTGTGCACATTTTTCTCTGACAATGTACAGCAAGCATAACTGTGGTTACTGTAGCCAAAAAGTTCACAGTTTTGCTCAAAGTTGACCAGAGTATTCATGAACAGTCCACATCACCCCCTTCTAGACCCTGCAGTTTGTCACTATGACACAAAATGCAGCTTTCTTTAAAACCTATTGCGTGTCTTCCCCTTCAGCGGCCATTTTGGATTTTTGCAGCTCCCAATTTTAAAAGCTCATAACTCAGTCATACTTCATTATTTTTGTTTGCGGTTGGACTCATTTCAAAGCTAAGACTCTGAAGTTGCATGTGCCAGAGAAGTCAAATATATAAACTTATGTTCAGACAGCAACACAGGATGAAATACCGGAGTTTATATATGCTTGTGTTAAAGGTCTCTGAATTCAACCGTGCCTTATCGTCCTGGTATTGACAAAAGGGGCTGAAAACACTGAAAACCCATAGACACAGGTCTTTTCAACTTATATTCAAAGTTTGAGCTCAAAAGAATAAAAAATGAATGTTTTATAAGTCTTTTAGTGCAAGCAGTACCATTCAGAGACGGCATTTTGTTTGAGACATCCTTATGTTTACCACAGAATTATAAATCAATAAACTCTTCAACATTACTTCTTTTGCATTCATTCTGTAGAAAAGGAGTTCATGACCGGAGAGTTGGTACTGCAGAACCGGTTAATCACGGGAGTCCAGAAAAAAACACGCTCTGCCCAGCTGGCCAGAAGCGCGCAAAAACTCATTCAAAACACAATAAAACAATTACACAGAAACTCCAAAGCACTTTTATCAGAACCCAGCCAGCTTATAGACACTTCTAGAGCCCAGTGTCATAATTTCCATGTACTCACTGTGAATAAATTTAGCAAACAAGGTACTCCGTCTCCGCATCCCTCGACGCGCCTCTCTCCGACCATGGCTCCAATTTCCCCTTGAAATTCTCATTTGCTGGCCACATATACCTATCAAATGTCCTCAAATATCCTCAATTTGGTCTTCTGTGTGTATTTCATTTTGTTTCAGAATTTAAAAAAATTCATATAGATCCAGACGAGCGCGCGGGACAAGCGCTCCTCCTTCACTGACCTGGGATCATTTGGCCCGTTTTATATCACTGTGCAAGGGGGGGGTTGTCGACTCGCACACATCGTCCGAAAGCTCTGGGGATTGGCTACAAGGCTGTATATGTAAATTACAGCTACCCGTTCAGTGGTCCAAGATATTGTCCGTCAAAGCTGGACCAGTCAGAAGCGGACCTGGTTTCCTTTCGAATATATCTCAGCCTAGGGAGGGACTAGAATCTTGTGGGAGGGCTCGTAAAATCCTGGTTAAAGAAAATAAATTGGCATGAAAACACATCAATCATGGCGTAAAATGCATATTTTGCTTCATTCCAAATATGGAACTGACTGCTAGGGTGAAGCGCAATGAGTTTGTGAAGCATGTTGTTTGCTGAATTCTATTGATGAATTGCAATGGCAAAACATTTAAATCCCCTTCAGTTCATATTTACACAGGTTATAGATCAGATGATAAGGGGCCCAGAATTGATAGTTTAAAAAATCTATTTTTGTCCTCGAGTGCCCTTTGTAATATTGGCAGTATACAATCGAGTCACCTTCAAAATGTGTGCCGGAGAGAGTGTGTGACATCACAGGTAAGGAGGCTGGAAAAGGAAAAAAGCAGAGAAACACAAACGCGGAGCAAAACACACTCATAAATGGACTCCAAGACACTAATGCTCTGGTCAGTTATGAAAAAAGAGACGTGTTACTGTTTGTTGTGCTTTAATGAAAAATGTGGATGTACATTTTTTGCCTATAAAATTTAAGTTGGGATGTCTCCAAACACTGGTTTTATCGCAACCACACAATCACACTTCATATTTTCTAAGGGAAATGCATCTTGTTAACCATATTGTGCCTCATTTCTGCTGTTAGTTGACATTTTTTTGACAGAAAATCCCTGGAGTACATCCAAAATTCTTACAACAAACCTAAATATAAAAGATGTTCTCCACGTGTTTTTTATTAAATGGTTTTTAATAGGTGCCAACACAGTTGACGTTTTGGCATTCAATGGTCTTACTCTTTGGTATTGTTTGTGAAATTGTTGCCCAAAGATTAGTAATTGTGATATTGTAAACACGTTTAAGCAAACACTCACCACTGTATCAACCATTGCTTTGTTAAAACAGGATTTTGGATGTGTTTGTCTCTCTCTCTTTGTGTGTGTGTGTGTGTGTGTGTGTGTGTGTGTGTGTGTGTGTGTGTGTGTGTACACTAATTTATTCTGCACAAATGCGTTATTGTGAGTTACAGATAAGAAATAAGCCCTTTATGCCATTAATAGATCTGCCTAAAACACTGAGACTTTGCCTGACCATTTTTTCCATTCAGACAGTAAATATGCTCTAGTTTTGTTTCTGCAACAGCTAAATTTCCATCAGCTTTACACATGACTTTAACTCTTTAAAACCTGACTTTAACTCTTTAAAGCCAAAAAGTGACTAACTGCTCTTTGTTTTTAACTTGGTCAAATATCACACTATTATCACATTATATATGTTTCAACACTCTTACAAATGTAAAAATTTGAATGGTTAATCTGAACACTAACCAACTTTATTTACTTATTTACAGCTCTGTTATAGTTGTCAGTAAACAGGTGATGGAAGTACTTTATAGATCAACATCACACGATAGGCATTTCTGAAATGTCTCCAGCATCAATCTTAAATTGCTTTCGTAGTATGTCACACAAAAAAATGGCAACCACAAAACTACCCTCAGGTATTTGATCTACATATTTTATAAATATAAAATGTATAATTTCCTCCGGGATCAATAAAGTTGAAAGGGTGATGATGTCTAATATTGTTGTAAAGTTATTTAAGTTTAAGCACAATGTCAAAACATTCTTTAAGGTTAAGTAATAAAATTAATGAGTGTTACATAGAAACATTTGTGAATTTTCTGAAGAAAAAAAAAACATGCTGTCAAATAAATGTTACTCTGTTAGGTTGTCCAAAGAGAAACAAGCAGATCAACCATTCTAAATAGAAAATGTCACTCTAAAATTTCAGGCAGTCCTAGACATCACTGATCGTGAATATGAGCGTTGGTCTAACAACATTTCAGGATGTGTAGCATTTCACCAAATTTGATTTGTAAAAACTTGTCTTATAGGTACACCTGAGGAAGCACCAGCTTCAGCTGAGTTTTTGTTTTCATAGTTTTTGAACAGCAGCAGACAAAGTCCCAAAGCAGCTCTACAGAAATCCAGGCCCAGACCCCTAATAAACTAGCTGAGAACAGCACTCGAAAATCTCCTTCAAAGCATGACGGAGAAAGACCATCTATTTGTAGATGAACAGGATTATTGAGAATTAGAGATATTAGTGGTTTTAAAAAGACCAAACAGTACATGCAATGCAGAGCCTGAAATACACCACTGAAAAAGATAAACTCAGTACGTTTTGAAAATACTTTATGCATCTAAATGGGTGTGTCCAGGATCTGTATATTTAACATGCACATTATCATCTTTCAAACTGCCACCCATTCATTGCAGATTCATCAAGATTTTAATTTTAATTTTAATTGATGTTTTGTAAAGGGAATAGTCAAATTTAATTGAGAATGGCCACATTCAGTATATAATATACACAAATAAGCAAAGAAGCACTAGGGACCATAACAATGAATGACCCCAGATGTCTTTTAGCTTCAGTGTGCAGGACAAGCTTATGTAACATCAGTTCTTTCCATACAGTGGCTTAACAAAGCTTTCATGGACCCCATTCAAAGAAAAACAACATTGTACCTTTGTCTCCATATCTATATGGGAGGCCCAGGAAAGATTTTATGGGCCCTGGTTGCTGTAGTTTCAGATATGCCACTGACAACAGTGTGATTAAGCCAACGTCTGACCCCCCCAAAATCAATATTAAGCTACTGTTCCTATATCTTTCATGTCTGAAGAATTAGACTCGGGTAATGTGGATGGTTTCAGGTCAGATAACCTTCATGCAGAGCATTAATGATGCTTTTTTGTATCAACTTTGGGTTTCCTCAAAACCACTACAAACTTTCTTGCTCTGTTTTATAGAATGGAGAGATATTAAAAAGCCTTTGAGGAAGCTTATTGTAATTTTCCAGTGTCCTCTAACTTATATTGTACTCTCAGACTGGTAGAGCCAAGCAGATATTATGGCGTGCTTCATTTCTCCATTTTCTACAGCTCCTACAGTGTACCTTAAATCCTCTTCATTATGTCACTATCCCTTTTATAGGCTCTCTTCTTTCCTGATACAGTGCCTGCCTCAGAATTACTACACTTTGTTTCATGTTTGCATATCTACTCATCTGGGTGTTGCCTTTAGTTTTCTTGTCAGAAACATACTTCATGCAAGGATATGAATGCAATCAGTTAGAAATTTTGGAGGTTGTTGAATTCTTAAATGTGTCATAATGAAATTCATATTGCAATGCAATAACAAGCTGTATTGCAGCAAGGGACACTAAAGAAACAGCCAAGCCTGGTCAAACTGTTCTGTTCCAATAGGTGCCAGCAGGCTTTTATCCCATCAACATGTACATAAAGCAGCACACATTCTGCTGCTGTCTACGTGTTTAGTTGTCATGGCTGATGGAATCACTGGAGATCTTGATTTGTCCTCAATCACCCACTTGGGTAGAATGCTTTTTGCAATAAACTACCTTTTTAAACAAGCACACCTATAATTAAAATGTATAGTCAATTTTTCTCCAAAGAAACGAATCTATTATAGAAGCATCATAATAATCATAATAATATTCATATAAACTATCAATATGAAATAGACATTTTGATTTTCAAATATATGTAGATATCTGTATTATAAGCCCTTATGTGAATACGTTCATTTTGAAACTATCAAGTCAAGCCAAGTAGGTTTTATTGTCATGACTATATACACAGTTTACAGTGACACAAAACATCTCCAGAACACGTTCTCCATTCTGGCAGTGGAGACCCGTTTGCTATGAAACCTTTTGCCAGACAACAAGAAGGAGAAGAGAGTGTGTGAGGGGTGAGTGGGGTCATCTACAAGACTGGTGGCTTTCAGGATGCAGCATGTAATGTAAATGTTTGTCAGAGGGACGAGAGAGAGTCAGACGATCTTCTCAGCTGTCCTCACACTCCTCTGTAGGGTCTTGTGTATCTAAAATGTTACATTTCCCACACCAGGCTGTGATGCAGCTACAGAGAACACTCTCTTTGGTCCCTCTGTAGAACATGGTGAGGTACGCTCTCCTCAGTCTCCACAGGAAGTAGAGACACTGCTGGGCTTTCTTGGTGATGGAGCTGGTATTGAGAGTCCATGTGAAGTTCTCTGTAATGTGAACACCAAGGAACTTGCAGCTCTGGACGGTCTCCACAGAGAAGCCGCTGATGTTCAGTGGGGAGTGATCACATTTCCCCTTCCTGAAGTCAACAACCATCTCTTTTGTTTTATTCACATTCAGGGACAGGCTAATGGCTCTGCACCAGTCCGTCAGCCATCGCACCTCCTCTCTGTATGCTGCCTCATAATTCTTGCTGATCAAACCCTCCACAGTTGTATCATTGGCAAACTTGATGATGTGCTTCGAGCTGTGCATTGTTGCACAGTCATGGGTCAGCAGTGTGGAAAGCACAGCCCTGCGGGGGCCCCTGTCTTCAATGTGGTGGTACTGGAGATGTGGCTCCCAATCCTGACTGACAGAGGTCTCCCAGTCCAGGATCCAGTAGCAGAGGGAGATGCATAGGCCCAGCAGTCTCAGCTTCCCAATCAGATGCTGAGAAATGTTACACAGAAGTGAACAGCATGTCTCACATAAGTGTCCTTTTTGTCCAGATTCGTAAAGGCCATGTGAAGGGTGGTGGTAATGGCATTATTTGTAGAACAGTTGGGATGGTATGCAATTGTGACTTGATATCAGGGACATGGCAGGGCTAAGGTTGTCCGGGCAACTGCTCACCTGCCCTATTTGACTCAAACTGCCCCTCCTAGAAAAACAACAACAAAAAAATCCATATATATATATATACACTATTTGTATATATCGTCGCGCAAAGAGGAAAAAGAATGCGGAAATCATCTGTTTAATTTGCTGCCCTGGCCGGAGTTCAGTCCCATACAGCAGCAACTCAACAGCATCACAGCCTAGCACAGGTCCCTGAACCATAGACTTATGCCCTGAATGGTCCTAGAGAGAAACGCAAATGGTAGTGACGTTAACGTTACAGACTCATGCTGAGACTAGTTACTTCGCCATCAAGCTATTCACTTCCACTCGATAAACGTATAGGCAAAGCGAGTGGACGTAGCTAGTGTAATGAATACGGGGTAGGATCCAGTAGCAGAACAGGTAGTGTTTATTAAACAGGAATAAAGTCCGATATGCAAAAGGGGAAAAACCGAGTCCAGAGCAAAAGTAAAAAATACCGTGAGTCCAAAATCCAAAAACAGAGAGGGCGAGGCAAAAAGGATGAAACCAGAGTCCAGAGCAAAAATGGGTCAAAACCGTAAATACGTAATCCAAAAACTAAGAGGGCAAGGCAAAAAGGGTAATCCAAAAAACGAGGCAAGGTCATAACAAGAAGCAATAGAAAGGTAAGGAGAAACGCTCAGTAACTAGTGTGGGCTAGAATACTTTGCATCGATTTAAGGTGAACAGGGTCTATAAATACTCCCCAGGGTTAGTATTCAGGTGATGGTGATCTGTGTCTGATTGGTCTGGGGGAAATCCTGGAACTGGATTCTTCCCCGTTCATGGATCGGGATTCCACCTCAGCTCCGTGTCTCACAGCTAGTTTCTGAAAGCTCAGCCATTTTGTTTCCTTTTTAGCTGCATTGCCCCAAACCTCTGTAATCAGTGTGGTCAAGAGTGGCTGTCTGACCTCCTCTTGCTGGCCATAGAAAGGGAAATTGACCCTTTTTTCAGGTCAGAACAATGGCCCATTAAAATTCCTGTGCACGTCCCTGCTTGATATGCCTCATGATGAGTCTCTCAAAGTACTTCATGATGATGGATGTGAGTGCAACGGGACAATAATCATCGAGGCAGAACACTGATGACTTCTTTGGTGATCATGGTGGCTTTGAAGCATGTTGGCACATGTCTGTGACAACATCTGCCAACTGGTCTGCACATCCTCTGAGCACACAACCTACATGGTGCATCCTACAATAAAGACAGCATTTCTTTTGAACTGCAGTAGAAACCATGCTAGCAGAGAAAATTCCAGCTTGTCCTTTCTTTTATTAATTTACATTTTTGCAATATGCCGAATCAAAAGGGCCATCATCAGAAGTCCAGAAGAACGCATATGTAATTCATTGTTTATTTATGTTAATATATTAATGTAATAATATATTGATGGAACTGATACAAAAGGAAATGTGTTGAGGACCACCTGTCTTTTCAGTTGAAAGGTGCTGTATGTGCAAAGCTGGTAACTTGTGCTCATAGTCTTCAGAGTGCATGTGTTGTTCATTGTTTACTTTTTAATGCCTCTCAATCCCTTTCACCCCCCCCCCCCCCCACACACACACACGCACACACAGTTATAAAGTCAGCACTTCTGTTTGTAAAAATAATTTGATGAACCAGCCAATAGATTCAATGACTGCTCATTACCACACAATGGAAACTGCTGGGATTACAGAACAATGTGAAAAACATAATGGCTGTTCAGATAGTAATGCCAACCTTACACATTTGCAGAGGCAGCAAAGTGCTGAAAGGCTTTTCTGCACTGTATTTAACCCTTGGAGTGTAGTGTTGTTACTGTCATGTCACTTTAAATACAATAATGCATGATGTGATTAAGTACATAGTTACATAAAGACTTTCACTGCACATAAATGAACTACTTTTTGTTCTCTAAAGAACCTTTTAATAGATTGAAACCATTGAAATTCAAAATCCCAAGTCAAATCCAGTCAAGTTGATTTGTAAAGCAGATTGTCATACACAAAAGGTCATTCAATGTGCTTTACAGGAATAGAATAAAAAATGAAATAAAAAGGAATAAAACAATGGAAGAAATAAAAATCTACATAGAAAATCAATAAGGGTAAAGGTAATGGTATCAAGGTTCAAGTTATACAGAAGCAGAAGCTGACATGTGCATATTTACAAAACATTGTACTAGTGTTGTTAATGTATGCATTATTGGTGAGTAACTATATAGTTTTTAATGATAATTAATATAAAGTGGAATGTGATTTAATACCTACTTCATGAAGTCCATGATATAATGTGTCTGAATACATTGTCCAACAACTTTGGGAGAACAACAGCCCTGTAACATCACTCTCAACCAAACACACCTCTAGTGTTTGTTGCCTTGTGTTTATACCCCATTCAAATAGGAAGTCAGGCTTGACCAATTAAATGTCCCTAAACACACCTAAACAAGTAAACTTATTGTATGAATGGTAATATACTTCAGTCAGCTTTTACCCACAAAAAAATTCTAAGGTTTCCAACCATTGAAGCACACATAGATTTGGGGGAAAATGTTTCATAATAAGTTAAGGATAGATTTTGGCAATAACTTTTTACTGAAAGGTTAAACGGATATCAATTCTGCTTTACCTATGTTTATTAGGGGTGCCAATATTTATGTAGGGCATTGGCACATGGTATCAAATGATTCATACATGATTAGTTATCCATATATAGCTGCCTTGATAAGATATTTTGTTATTAAATTGAAATTACAATGATACAATTACATTACAATGATAACATATTGAAGCACAAAAAGGTTTCTTTATTCACAGCTACTTCTACATTCATATAGAAAATACACAACAACGATACTATTACAAAAAGACAATGCTACAGTTTTTGCATGTCGTGTAGTTGGCTATTTGGGGCATTTTGCTGTTTTGCTGTCCCATAAATTTCACAAAAAACATGCAAACAACATGCAAAAAACATGCAAGCCACCCCAATACCACAATGGGCTTCAAGGACAAAAATCAAATGCAGGGAAGATGTAGAATGGGTATAAAATGCATTTTCTCTTGTCCTTCTTCCTCGTAGTTTGGCACAAACCAGGGAAGCCTGACAGTGCTTTATGTAGAACAGACTCTATTCACACAGGGGCCTTGAGCTGCTGGTGTAGCATGGTCCATCTGACATCATGGGAGTACACCTGGGAGGATTGTAGTCTTCCACTAGCTTTAACACTTGTCAGGACAAAGAAAAACAAGGGATGGGGGATACAAGAAAATAAATGGAGGAAATGTGGGTTATCACAGCGTGACTGCTTGCTCTTTGGTCTGGGCCAAGCTCCAGCAGATTTCTGCTCTGGCAACTGTGAGGCCCAAACCAAGCTTTCAGACTTGATGACCTCGATAAGGGCTCTAACCTGAACTGCACAAACAATGACACTATTAATAGTGCAGTGCTCTAGAGGCTTTGGACAAATAGTTTGACGGGTTTAAGTTATTCAGTAGAGGGAAACATAACAAACGAAAAGTTTATCAATTTTTTTAAATCTTGCATTATGAACTGTGCTTAAAGTTGACTGCACAGTTTATGTATTAATTATGATCATTTTTCATTTTTAATTGTAATTTTTAATTGAATTATTGAATATATTGTGAAAATCTTTGCCTTTTACAGTAAGTATTGAAAAGAATCACCATTTTCTTATTCATATTTTGTTGCTTCGTAGACACACACATACACCAAAAAATCCAGCAGTAGTTACTCAGTGCAATGTATAACATCCTAGTAAAAGATATGATAGCAACAGATTAGAAGAAAAATAAAAAATAAAAACCAGGGATGAATAAAGGATCACACCCTTTGTCAGTAATTTGCACTTATTGCTTTGGGTACTTGAGCCTTGAGTCTTTCTTCTCTACCAGCTTTGTCAACTCCATTTTCCAGAACAGTTCAAATCAAACTGGATGGTGACTATTAGTGGACTTCAATCTTCAAGTCACAGATTTTCAATAGAGTTCAAGTCTGGGCTCTGACTAGACCACACAAGGACATTCTCCTTTTTCTGTGGTCAGTTTTGCTGTGTGCTTTGGGTCATTGTCATATTGGAAGGTGAAACCTCTTCCCATTGACAACTTTCTTGCAGAGGACAGCAGGTTTTCCTCAAGAATTCGATGGTATTTTGGCCCATTCATTTTTCCTTCTAGCCTCACAAGTGCCCCATTTCATCCTGCAGAGAAACCCCCACAACGGGATGATAACACTTCCATGCTTTACTGTATTGCTGTTTTGGCTTTCTGCCAGATGTTCCATTTGGTGTTGAGGTCAAATAGTTTGATTTTGGTGTCATCCAGCCATAGAGTCTTCAAGGTCCATTTTGGCAAAGCTCAATTTAAAGCCCAGTTTTGTGATATTGTTGTCACAGGTACACAGTGACTACTTTTGCCATAAATTCTTATGACTGCTTCAAATTTTCTATAGGCCTCTTGGTAGCCTCTCTGACCAGTTTCCTCCTTGCTCTTCTATCCAGTTTGGAGGAATGGCCTGATCCATCGTAACTTAATTTCTTAATTATAGACTTTCCTGTGCTCCTAGAGATTGATAAAGCTATTACTTTTTTGTATCCATCTCCTGACTTGTGCCAGTACACAACTTTATCCCTGAGGTCTTTTGAGAGTGCCTTGCTACCCATAGTTGACAGTTTACTTGATAGTTTGCACTATCAAGCACTGGAATTAAGCACTGGAATGCTACAAGAACAATGCACTATCAAGCACTGGAATTCTACAAGAACCGCTGTTTTCATGCAAAACTAATCAAAATAATTACAGTTGATCACAAGTGGAAGTCAATTAGCTTGCTGAAGGTGATTATTTAGACCTGATCAAGCATTTTTAGTAGGTGGTAATCCTTTATCCATCTCAGTGATTCTGTTACTTTTTATTATTATTTTCTAAACTTTTTTTTAAACTGCTATCATATCTTTCATTTGTCCGTGCTGCTGCTGCCATGCCCCCAGCGGAGTTCGTCACCGGAATTCAGACCTGGGGATTCCCCGTCATGCCCCCTGTCTCCTCGTGTAGGTTTGTTTGTGTTTGGGCGCGGTGCAGTCTAGTGTGCTGTCTCCATCATAATAATGGCATATTCCTCCATGCTACTTCCGCGGGCTCTGGAAGAAAGTTCAGCAGTGTCATCTCTCCTGCACTCATGCTGGCTCTCGCCTCTCCTGATCCAGTCAGCTTCTCAGTGCCACAGAGACTAGAGAGCTCCAGTTTGTCAATCTGTGAGCATAGTAAGAGGCTCCAGCACTGAGTTCTTCCACAGTAAGCTGAGATCTTGCTTTCCCTCTCTCCCTTGTGATATAGAGGTGACCAGCGAGGCTGACTGTTCTGTAGCTGGAATCTTCCCCCCCGTGGTTGCCACATGTAGTGGAGCTTCTGTTTCCCCCTGTTCCTGGTGACTCCCTGGTGAGGAATAAAGTTTCGTCAAGCTGGAAGAAGGAGAGCGGCTCTGAGCACTTCAGTTAAAGACTGTTTCTACTTTAAGTTGCTCCTAACATTTGTTTCCCTGATTTATCATTAAAACCCCTGAGTTTTCGGTACTCCTGCTCTGTGTCCTTCTTCCCTGTGGCAGACATGACAGGATGTTATTGTTGCATTGAGTAAATGCAGCTGGTTGTTGCATTGAGTAAATACAGCTGTAAAAAGTTTCTTCATTTCAGGCTGGAAAGCAACAAAATTTAAACATTTTCATTATGTTGATTCTTTTCTTTATCCACTGTATCTTGCAATTCATGTTGTAATGTTAATAAAATTGTGACTTGATGTTAGAATTGTTTATTGCATGTATTATTGTATAAATAATTATTAATTTACTGAACAGTGATGTATTTACCATTCTATACCTACATATCCTAACTCAAGTCATAACTCACTTAAGACCATATGAGCATTTCAATATGGCAGTGTCTATAGCCTCTTGTCCCAAAGGGAATCAGTTGTTCCCTTTTTTGGATAAAAGACCCCCTATGGACAGTGAATCTGAAGGGAAGACAATGATGTCAAGAGCTCTTTATACAACTGACCTGTCACAGCCCCGATCCACAGCCGCCAGAGGGCACCACTGATCGGGACTAGAGACGCTAATTTACTCCGAACTGTAGTACTGTTCTATAACCACCTGGAGGCTCCTGGAACAAGCATTCCCCTCTCACTGGACATCACATGGATCAGCTGGGAGGAGGAACAGCTGATCCGCATTACCCCATGATTGATGAACTTCACCTATTGGTTCTCTTGTTGTATATAAGTTAGTCTATTGGTGTCTCGGGTTGTGGATGCATTGTTTTCCTGTTACTTTACTGCTTCTCATCTTTCTTCGTCAGATCTCTCAAAGATTCTCTATCAGGTCCTCGTGCCTAAGTTTAGTTCTGTTCTCTTGCAGTGTTTTGTTTTGAAGTCTTTCGTTAGTGTAAATAAACTATTTCTTTAAGATGTCCTTCTGCGCCTGTGCTTCCTCCTTCAACCTCCTCAATGGCTCACGGCAGATCGTGACATTTTTAGTCTCTAATTAGCAACAAAATCTCATTAGAGCATGGAAAACATCTGGAAATAGTAGTAACTTATTAAACTCTTAATAGCTATGGCGCTATAAACTCCAGAAATCAATTAACACCATCCATAGTCTGGAAAATGTTACCAATTATACACTGACCAGATCTGAATTTAGATAATTATGTTGTGATGGCACAGCACACAGGTGACATTGCACATTACAGTAGATTCATACTTGCATACATTCATTCAATCATCTACATTTTGCTAATAAATGCCTTCATACATACATTCACTAACTCTCCATATTGCACATTAGTGGGTAATTTAATTTTGCATTTTGTTTTTTTTCCAGAACATATATCACAAAACATGTAAATTAGCACATTGTTTAGATATATTTTTTATTGCTTCACAGGTTCGGGTGCACTCTGTGGCAGTCTGTTGTTTTGTTTGCTTTTTTCTTTTTGTTCTTTTGTTTGAGTTACCTGGTGTAGTGTGGAGTGGCATAGTGGACAGAGCGGTGTGCGGAAATGATGGGCCCAACTGGCAAACAGATCTGGACACCAGCATTCCACCTGAAGGCACTGGGGGCTGTACCATCACCTGGCCACACTGAGGGGGAAGACTTGTTTTCCTGTCAGTTTAGTTTATTTAATTAAATGTTTTTTTTAATTATATTTTATTCTTTAGTAGTGGGGGGGCAAATAATAATTTTAATAACTTAATATAAAAATAACTTCTAATAAAATTAGAAGAGCCAATGGACCTTTACTATTTTTGTGAACAAATATAGAACTACATTTACAAGGTTAATATCAATAAAGTAAATTGTATACAACGTATGAGAGCAAGAACCGAACAGTCATTGTAGTCAGGAGGGAGGCTATAGGAGGTCAGTTTCCAGTGTTTAACCTGTTTAACCAATCAAATTAATTCATGTCTACATTTTCTGTGATGTTTTTCTTGTGTGCCGTAATGACTAAATTTCTATTCCTTGAATACTCAGTTGTTATTTGGGGACATATTTAGGGTTTACAATATAAACATAGGCATTTATAGGCATTTTTACCACTTCACAAATTCACGTTTTTTCACAATTCACAGATGAAACGTAACACCCGCAACTTTCGGGGGTTGACAGTATTGTACAATAATGTTCGGTGGAGTGGAGTGAGAATGCATTGCTCCGTGCTCCGTGCTGGTAGCAGCGGTGCTGGGCTCAACTGTGGAGACAGAGATTGAAAATGTCTGCTTTTTAATAACCCACCTATGCATAGCTTTTGGTGTTGCCTATCAGAAAATAAAAGAAGAATGTATGTGCTGCTAATGTCAACAGGTTCAGCTGCAAAATGCATGGCGAAGTGAACTGTGTGAGCAGCAGCATGGTACCTGTCTAGTGGAGGGGGCACGGCTTGTCTCTGGGGGGGCAGTGCCCAGCCCACCCCCCTGTGGTCATGCCTCAGGTTCATATATACATTTATATACTGAACATTTTGTTTTCTTGATTTAATTTAGCTTGGGCTAGAGGTACATCTCAACAAAATCACATTTCTTGGTGGTGCTAGTCGTCCAAAACAAAAAACAAAGCTGCTTCTCATTTGTAAGAGCAAATAAAACTGGATTAAAGGATATAATTGAGTCTATTGGGAGGGCTTTTCTTTGGGAAGGCTTAGGTCTACCAGCCCAGTTATAACAGTAGTAATTGGTACTAGCCCTGTTCTATCTCATTTTGTAGCCCATGTCTCAGTCACTGAGACCCAGCAAACCGTAACCCTGACTTAAATATTGTAAACCTCGAAATTCCACCATACACAAATTGGAACATGGATAAGATGGCACAGCTCTTTTTAACTCTTGACTTGAAGATTGTGAAGATGGTTAAAAAATTACCTTGACATAAAGTCTCTGGGGATTGAAATAAAAGAGGTAGAAATAGTACTGGCTCTGCACTCTCTTTGGTGGATCAATAGCGCTGATCTAAAAACACCCTCCTTAATTTATCTTTTTTGTGTTCAAAAGTGGCTGAATGGCAGTCATAGTCAACAAAAGTACACCCAATCAATCTAAAATCATCAACTCTTTGTGTTGTCCCTGATTACCCTTTCTTTTTTTAGAACACTGGTGGGATTCAGGCGACAAAAAATGGAGCACTTTAGATAAGGTCAATAGAGTTACTCTTTAGTGAACATTAAAGTGCATTTTATGGGGCCTGCATTAGCAACAAAATTAACCTCATCATTAATCAACTGTTAATAAACCCACCCAAACACAAACCCACTGGCACAGAGTCACCCCAAATGCACATTGATCCTCTGCACCATCGAACCGGTTCCATCAGGGCCACAATTAAACATTCACTCATGCTGTGATACATGCGCCACCTCTAAAAGTATACCTTGTTGCTATTTATGGCCTCTGACCCTGTTGGGAAAGATCAATCTCTGCTGTGTTAACAAACAAAACCGGATGGAGGCGATGGGACCAAGATGGATTGAAGTGCCCTAGCATGGCAGCACCACCGACAGAAGCGGATTAGCTGTGTTTACGGTATGTCTGGGTGTGTTTTCTGATGAGCAGATGTCAAGGATTATTGGATCCCTATTAGAATGAACGCAGGCGGCTATTGAGGCCCTTTTTTGTTCCGTAATTAGCTTGTTTAGACCTTCTGTGGAAGGATTATAGATCTTTTTTTCCACGACTCTCACAGGACTACAGTTTAAATTACGGTTGGCAATAAGAAAAGAAAGCTTTATGCTTAAAGCTTTCTATGAATCACTTCTCATTTGCAGAGCTAAAAATCTTAATAATGGCTTTATAATGGTTTTATGATTTTATACTTTATAATGGTTTTATGATCAGAAGTCAAGATATACTTTTACATGACAATTTCCAACCTTATCCCTTAGACTTAAGCAGGCAAGTTTTGGTTACTGTGCCTTTAAAACTTGGAAAATACCTTCTGTTCTGATTGGGTGCTCTGTATTGTGAAGCAGTCCACTTATATCATTGTAAATGAGTGGAACTATTTAACTTGTTTAACTTCAGATGCAGTTTAACTTCAGATGGCAACTGACTACCTGGAACCTATATACTATGTCAATATTACTTATGAACTTATCTGCTACTGATCTCTATTATGTGCAGTAATCTACTCCCAACCACCATTTGTTTTACTAGTAGTGCTGGGCACGTTAACGCATTATTATCGTGTTAACGCATTATTTACTTAATGCTGACAATTATTTTAGTGCGTGTTTTTCTGTGCTCGACCACTTCACCTCACTTTAACAGGGACACTCGCTACTGAACATACTGACTGTTTCTGCTGCTCCCAGATAAAAGAAAAATGTTTCTGCTGGTACCTGTTCAGAAAAAAAAGAAAACAGATTTATAAATGTTAACTTGCTGTTGCTCAGAAGGTGCCTGATATACTGTTATTATTGTAGCTCTGGACCATGGGTGCCAGTATTCTGATGATTCATGCTGCCTTGTCTAAAAATACTACTTTATTTGTTTAAAGTGTTTGCAAACCAAATATTATTGCACTTTTCTTCACATAGCAGTACTTTAAAAATAAAAGTGTACAATACATGACCTTTAAATTAATTGTTGAATTTTGCATATAATAATGCTATTAATCAATTGTTAATAGCATTATTATGCTATTAAATGTGATTAATCGTGATTAAAAATTTTAATCGTTGCCCAGCATTAGTTACTAGTAAGTTATTTATCTATGGTATTTATACTCCAGCATTTGTGTATGTAGCATAGTGTGATTCACATTGGGTATTTTTTTCTGAGTTTTTAACTGGATTTATTTAGACTTTATATTTTATATTGTTCTTTTCTCTGTGTCTCAGTGTGACTGTGCAGTTGTAACATAAGCAATTTTCTCTGGGATCAGTAAAGCTTTCTGAATCTGATTCCAATTCTGACAAGTTGTGAATTAAAATTATTAATTTGTGTTCAGTAATTTGAACAACAGGAAACAGAAATAGTGAAATTGTAATTGCATACATGGAGCTTATGGACTAGACATTAAAGGGCACATTTTGAACACCATTTAGGTGTTACATATAAATTTAACTGATCACTTCAACATTCCTTTTACTGAAGTATGTTGTTTGGGAGATTTTACCACTCCTTGGTTAAAACAAACAGAGTAAAATGGTTTGTAAAGTGTTAGCAAGGAATTTGAAAGCTCACTTGCTCCCTGCTGGTGTCCTTGTTTGGCCAGTCCAAAGTGACTTGAAGCCGGAAGTCGGCCAAGCTATTGCTTTTATTCTTGTTAATGGAGAAGAGCAAGAGGAAAGACAGAGCTGCAGGCTGATGGGGGGTCAGTGTCCACGCAGCAGGTGGGGAGAGGCATGGAGCAGTTTGCAGGTAAACGGACACGGCATGCGTCCAAGTCCTGGCAGCAGCGAGGCCAGTGCATAATCCCTGTATTTACTGCCTGTAATTTACATCAGAGAGTTTTCATGCCAACTACTATTGTACAAGACTGTTCAATGAATAAGTAAAGAAGCCAGTAAACAAACAAATAAAGTGAATGGAACGGGCCAATCAGCAGCTCTGGAACTGTGTTGGGAAAAACAGGGCATGGTATACAGACAGAGAAGATTCTTCTTCAAGAGATGAGGGCAAGTCTGACACTCAGTTAGAGAAGAAGGTTTGGATGAAATAAAGCACTTTTCCACAGGTCTACAGGAACTGTGCTGTACCTAAACTGTACTGCGATGGTACTGAATTTGCAGGAAACTTTGGTTTTACAGTGTATTTCAGACAGGTAACAGTGTCTCAGGAATTTTGTAACATCAATGCGAGTTGCTTTGCTTTTTCCCTAAAATTCTAAAGCTTTGTTGTTTATTTCAACAAAAATCACAGAATATTCACCCATCTCATTTACAAATATGGTTATTTAGGAAACTAAAATATCTTTTCTACAGTATCTTTTGTAGCACAGTCCTTTTTTTTTTGAGCGGTCGTACTCATTTGGGCAAATATTGTCCTTTTCAGCTCTCCATTCTCTACAACTGCCATCTTTCCGTTGCTTTCTACGTTCCTGGGGTCTCTAATTCGGATGATGCGCTTTGTATTGTTATTTACATTGAATCTGCCACACATAATGGGAAGTCAGATGCTCTGGATACTTTGCAGTCTCAGCAATTTCAGAACACAATGGACGGGCTGAGCTCAAATACGAGACGTATCTCCCTGTGTCCATTGTTAGCATCTTTTTCTCGCAACACTCGGCACCTCATAGGGAAAAAAGGGATGTTAGCGACGGGAAAATGGAAATGAGCTCCATGGCTGCCGAAGTGTGTGCAAATCCAGTAATGCGTACGGGGTCTGTAGACTTTGAATATTGCTGGAAAAAATTAAGGAGGCATGCAAATGGAGACAATTTGCCTTCCTGAGAGTTTGCCACTCAGGAAGCGTGACGGAGCGTTCGTCTTTGTTTCGATGAAACATAAGAGCTCACAGTCAAATCCGGCCCTGGCTTGACACCTGAGGGTTGGGGACATTGATTGAGATCTTGCCATATTTAGGAAATTAGAAATAGCCAGACACCAGCAAATTAGGCTGATTACTTTACTGACATCCAGTGGATTAAAGGTGAGAGGAAACATCTTCCTCACTCTAAAATGAGCCTGCAATATTACAGACCGTTACATTACAAATGTCGTATCGTTTTTATTGGGGAACGTGCTTTAACTCTTAAGATGTGAGTGACATGGATCTGTGCCAGAAGCACAACAAATGGAGTCAGACGTCATGTTGAGCTTTGTTTGGTGCTCCTATGTCACGTGGAACCAAAGTTATTGTAATTTAAATACTGTTATTGGAGTTTTAAAATGGCGTCACACACAAATGCCCACATTTCTTTTATTTTTGGTCTTGGAAGCAAATGGAAAATCAAAAGACAAGATCTTTGAACCCAGGGGAACTTTCAGGAAAGTTTCCACCCATAAGTGGGTGGGGATAAACGCAGAAGGTGAGGGGCCTGGAGAGTGCCCGAGCAGTGTGCGAGTGAAAGCACATTTGCTTTTAGATTAAATCAGTACTTCTTAAGCAAGTCCTCATCTCTGCATTGTTATTTACACTGAAACAAAGATTGTTTACCAGCTAAAAAGCCCTGAGAACCAAATTATGACCCCAGTATTCAGGAATGCATAATAAAAATGGATTGCAACAAAAAATTATTGGTACCAAAACAAAAACAATTTTAAATAGACTTCATATGCCATGCTATGCTCACTATGCTCACAGGCCATTTAACAGAAACCCCTACTTTGTTGGCATACAGTTAGAGACTGTCACATATATCTATAGATGCACTGTTTGTGTTAGCCATCGATTAGTCATTCATTATGGTCGGTTTCTGAGCACAGATCAGCATGTATTTTTGGATTCTTGATCACTTTCAACCTAGTGGCGTGCCTGGTTTACCAGTGTCATTGCTGTGCTGAAAATTCTCCAGCACATCTGGTCAACAGCTGGCTTGTGATCAGAAATTGACCAGTAAATAATGGTGACAAGCATCGTGAAAACAGGTTTTCTGAAATATGAAACGGTTAACCCCGTGGCCGCAGGTGATGACGAGGGTCAGAGAGTCCCGTTCTGGAGTCCGTTGTGGACATACTCCTCCATGGCTATTTGCTCGTCGCGAGACAGGGAGTATAGGTGGCCGCGGGGGGGCACCGTTCTGGGGAGGAGATCGATTTGAAGGTTGTAGGGACGATGAGGAGGCAATTTCACCACTTTGTCCTTACTAAATACCTCTCTTAGGTCTCTGTATTCCTCCGGAACGGTGCTGGCGTCAACTTCCGGGTCTTCGGGCTCCCCAGAACACATCCCGCGAGAACAGGTCGGTCCCCACTGGATGATGCGCTGTCCGGACCAGGAGATGAGGGGTCATGCTGTACCAACCAAGGGAAACCCAGGATGACGGGAGGTGAGGTGAGATGGGTGATGAGGAGTCGGATGGATTCGGTGTGGTTCCCAATGGAAAGAAGGATAGGTGACGTCTGGTGAGTGATGGGGTTAAGTTGGAGGGGCCGACCGTCAACGGCTGTTATAGTGATCGGCCGGGATAATGTCTCGATTCCAACACCCAGCTGATCAGCAAAAGTTCGGTCAATAAAATTGCTGGCAGCCCCTGAATCAACAAAAGTGTCGACTTTGACCCGTTTGTGGCTGAGCTGGATGCTGGCCGGGATGATAAGGCGGGAAACGGTTGGTTCTAAGGAGGCTGAAATAGACAGGCCAGGTGAAGACCTCCCCCTACTCACCTGGACTGACCGTTTCCCGGACGGAGCGGACAGACGGCTCAATGGTGTGTGGGGTAGGCGCAGTAGGCGCAGAGGCCCTCACGGTAGCGTCTCGTCCGCGCCGCAGCATCCAGGGAGGCACGCCCTATCTGCATGGGTTCCCCGGCTCCTGAGTGGGCCTCTGACGGAGGTGGAGGCTCCGGGGCATTGAAGTTGGTGGTTCTGATGGTCCCCGGAGTCGCTGGCGGCAGGGTACAAGGAGCGGGCCGCGGACGAGAGCCAAGACGTTGATCAATCCTGAGGCAGAACTGGATAAGACCCTCCAGGGTGTCGGGGAGCTCTCGTCCGGCTAGTTGGTCCTTAAAGCAGGAGCCCAGCCCCTCGTAGTAGGCCGTCCGAAGAGCTGAGTGGCCCCAATCCGTTTGTACGGAAAGGGTGCGAAATTCCGATGTATACTTACTGTTCGGACGGTCTCCCTGCCGAAGGTGGTACAGTCGAGATGCGACCTCCACCTCGCTGTCAGGGTGCTGGAAAGCCGTTTTGAGTTGGTTAGCGAAGATGGTGTAGGCGTAGCAAGCGTCTGTGTCTGACTTCAAAACGGCTGCAGCCCTCTCCGCTGCCTGCCCGGTGAGGAGGGAGACGAGAATCGCGATGCGGCTCCGGTCCGATGGATAGCACTCTGGCTGACACTCGAAAATGAGGGAGAGAGTAGTTAGAAGGGCATCGCACTTCCTGTCAACACCATTCCACTTCTCCGGTAGTGAAATCTTAGGTTTGGCTCGGGGAATGACACTTGAAGAGAGAGATGATGGAGGGATCGGCTGGCTCATCGGCTTCTCGGCAGGTGTCGGAGCCCGATCCTGCTGCAGTAAGGTGACCTGCTGACGCAGTTCAGACACTTCCTACTGCAGTTTCTGAAGATCCAATCCGCTGGGCTCACAGTCAATGGCTTAGTCATTCTGTCACGGTGATGGAGCAGACGAGAATAAACCTTACCAGAGATAGAGTATTGCCCGTGTAGCGGATAGAAGTGAGAGGGTTGGATATTCACGCAGATTATTATGTGAACGCTCTCAAAATAGAGTAGAGATTCCCACCGGAATCCACGTTCACAACATATAAGAGATAGAAAGTGAGTACTCACGTGAAACTGCTCCGGCACCCGATAGAAATGGGCAAACTCAATGACTGAGCGAGGAGAAAGTCTTCACATCCTGTTTATATAGACCGTGACACACTCATTTCCGACATCCTGTGCGTGCCACGTGACTCTTGCATGTGACAAATTCAGGGGATTTGCTTTTCTAACATAATGAAAACACTAAATAAATCTAAATATTATAATGTACATATTTCTGCAACTTACAGCAGTTGATCGATTCAGATGAGCAGCTTCAGACATTAGTTTGAAAAATACAGCATCACGTGCCTCATCAGACAGGAATGGTAGAGTCTTGAAGCGTGGATCCAATGATGATACTATAGATAGGTTATCCTTCAGGGCTTCATATCTAAATAGAGGAATATCACTTTTACATACATTATGTAAACATGCATATGTACATGTGCATACCAAGGTACAGTAAACACACACAGATGGAACAGACAGTCATGCAAAACACGCTATTACATATATAATTGTATAGTCTAAAATGACAAAGGTGGCAGGGTTGTTCTGGGTAAGAAACTGTCAAAAAAACAATCAATCAATTAATCACTGACATGCCAGAGAGAAGTGTATTTTAAGTAAAACTCCATTGTTTTAAGACTCAGTACTACCACACAGCTATGCATGTTAAATGAGCATATCTTGGATTCAGGTTGTTGTATATTGCAGTTTTGAGCTCCTTAATCACAGAAGAGTCTTCAGCAGCACATCTCATCTG
>JBBJLS010087295.1:0-10000 GCA_037577275.1 Bryconaethiops microstoma
TTACCGAGCACGGAGCCCATCTTAATACGATGTTCCGTTAGATTGCATCAGCCAGATGTATTGCACTATCTCTCTCTCTCTCTCTCTCTCTCTCTCTCTCTCTCTCTCTCTCTCTCTCTCTCTGTCTGTCATTGGGCTGCAGCATGGAGGATAAGAGTGATTGTGAGTTGGGATATGGTCATGGTTCTAAGGCCTGTGGCCTGTGGAAGACAGGGAGCTGGTGTTGATGCTCTTAAGGTTAAGAGTGGCTAAATAATAAAGGCTCAGTTCTCTGTGGGCTCAGTTCCCCACAGAGTTTCCCACATTGCTGAAATGAAGTGTCCCACATCAAACGTCTGCCTGCTGTCTGGCTGGAAAGTTATCTAACCAGCTAAAGTTTGGTGAGGTAGCCCAGCCCACTTAATTCGCCAAAACTTTTAATGGTTAAAGATGAAAATTGTACTTATGTTGGGTTCAAGAAGGCCTTGATTCATCAGAACACCCAGTAACTCACCTGTAGCTGTGATTGGTCACCCTGTCAGAAACACTAGAGACTCATTTGCATTTTGCAACCGATACTGTGATAACAGTTAACAGATTATATATTGTGCAGCCTTACTACTGAGCTAACATGGATGGAGTCCTGAACCTAACCCTTTTATTTTGAAGGAGCAGTTTGCACTGGCTGACTTTGTTGGGGAAATAATCAGCCATAACACCAACCTCACCCCTTTTGGTAACTGAAAATTGTGAGCTACCAAATCAAATTTTAGCTAGCTACCAAATGTCCTCCCAACCATGGGTTGCTGCTTCTCTGGCTGAGGATTGTTGGCCTGCAGGACTGCAGCTGGTTACTGTGAGCTGTGTCGGAGTCCAGTGCAAACCCTCTTCACTGGAAAAATTTGGACTCTGTGGAGCTCAAGTGTCAATCTAAAGAGGCAAAAATTCACGACCACATTTAAGGTGTGCGGAAAAACTGTGTAAATTAGACCTTTCCATGTCTTATTTTTAAATCAGTGTCCCTTTTTCTGCCCTCTGTGTGGCCCTGGGTTAGTCCTTAGTGAGTGCTGAATGCGGGGAGATGGTCAGTAGCAGTGGTGGGCGGCCCGGGGGGTTTGGAAATGCTGAGGAAGCAGCCTGTGCTGTCTAGACATACATTGTAATGTTTCACCCGAGAGCCTTTAGTGCTCACTCCTAAACAGTACATTCTCTCTCTCTCTCTGTGTCTCCCTCTCTCTGGGTCTCTCTCTCTCTCTCTCTCTGCCCTCCCCCCCTTTCTCTGGGTCTCTCTCTATGTGACTCTCTCTCTCTCTCTCTCTCTCTCTCTCTCTCTCTCTCTCTCTCTCTCTCTCTCTCTCTCTCTCTCCCTATCTGCTTCTTTTAATCTATTTTATTTTAGATTCATATTTTCTTATTATATTAGTCTTATTTTTGTAAATTACATTATCTGTCTTTCTCTGTCCTCTTTAACCTTTGCTTTCATTTTTTATTTTATACACTTTTTCTTTCTTATTCTTTTCCTCCCTCCTTACCTTTCTTCTTCATGGCTTTTAAGAGCACAGCTAAGAGTTCCAGCTCCTGTGAGTTGAGAGTGTAATCTGGTCTTTCTTCCTGTGCTGCTGCTGATGATGCTGAAAGGCCCTGTCCATTAAAAGACATGAGTTTGCATCATGAATATTTTCACTTTGGGGGCTGTACACGCTGCATAGTAAGAGAGAGAAAGGTGATGATGGATAGAGAGAGAAATGCCCATCATGCACAGGTACTTTCTTCACCTTCATCTACCCCCCCACCCCCACCCCCACTGCTGCGTTCGTAGGCTCTTTGTAATGCAGCTCGTGTTGCTCTTCGTGCCTGGTCCTATGAATAGAGCTGCTGATTAGAGCATATTATCCTTCGTTGTGCCCAGTTTGATGGGTTTGGTACAGGAATTCTTGGCCAATACAGATGTTCCATCGTTTTCATTTTAAATATCTGTTTAAATTATGTCAGAGTTTAGCATAATTCCAGTGCAGATAATTAAAATAAATGATACAATTACAGGGTTATTCTGGAGTATCACCGTCCTTTTACCATGGAGAACCAGTACAAGGGCTGAAATATGCTAGTGTTCATTCTGCATTAGCCATATTAGCATGAGTTGAACTGTCCCAGTTAAAGAGGCAGTTCTTTAATAGTCTTAGTAATGTTAACTGTTGTAGTGGCAGGGCTGCACAATATAGACACAGTATCAGTATTGTGATTTTACTGCTACACATTGCGATGATGTCTTTTAAGACATTAAAGTGCCCATATGATCACTTTTCTGGAATTAAAATGGCTTTTATTTCCACTGTGTACATATACACATAGATATATTGGTTTAGATAGACACATACATTAACATACACATACAAATGTCTATTTATATTTTTTGTATTAGTTGTAAAGTCTTTTTTTTATCTTGTGTTGTGTTGTATAGCTTTTAGTCTATTGTTTTGCCACTTTCTACTGCTCTTATCTTTTGTTCTGTCCACTTTCTGCCATAACAATGCATATTTCCCACTTGTGGGAATAATAAAGGTTTGTCTTACCTTATTGTTTCAAATAGTACGTTAACTCCCTTTACCCATACTGTCCATACATGGAAAATAAACTGCAAAAACAGCTTGTTACACATTATTCTAACCTAGCCTAATAAAATTAGTGTTGTCCTCCAGGTGTGTTGAGCCAGTGATAAGTTTTAAGAGATGTGGTAGAGTCTCTGAAGAGGTGCTGACCTTCACGCTCCAGCTTGGTTGTTCAGGAGGTGAAGCATGTGATGGGAGAGACACAACCGGTGGGTGAAATCGGTAGCATGTATAGTGGGAAGAAAAATATTGACTGAGAGGCTGTTTCTAATCCTACAGGCTGTTTTGCATGGGGAAGATGTTCATTGCGGGGAAGGCCACATCATGACTCTGTCTGTTCATCTAGTCAACCCTTTTATGGGAAAAAAAACATTTAAATTCACTTTGTTTGGCTTTTTTTTTTTTTGAATGAATCATTTGAATTATTGCTGCATCACAAAAAATCTTTGTCAGGATCAGCCTCAGTGTGTGTGTCCAGGAGAGATGTGGGAGGTAGTTGGTTGTTTGCCTAGTCAGATGTACTTCTCAGCAGGTCTGCTAGTTCACATTGGTCCACCTCACTCTAAAAAGACTTGATTTATATCTTGAGCCGCACAGCACTGATCACTCTGGTTCTTTTCCTGCCTCTTAACTCACTGCCTTCTTTTGTCCACCTCATCAGAGTGATGTGCGACGGACCAGCATGCTGCTTTTGCCCCAGTTTTTAGCGTTCTCTTTATTTATCCATGGCTGCGAATTGGAGTAAACAGACCCCATCTCGAGCTCCAAGCTTAACGTTAGCTGTGCAAGCTGCCGCCGCGTTTTGTCATGGCTGCCGTTGTGTATTCATTCTTCTTCCTCTGTGGCTATTTTGAACGCAGCTGTTTTTACTGAGGCGAATTTGTGTTGTATTTATATAGACAATCTGTTCTCAATGGAGATGTTGCTCCTTTTCTTTCTCTCTTTCTCATATATGCTCCCACTCTCTCTCATATGTGCTATCTCTCTCTTCTCACTCGCTCATGCTGTTTACTGTAATAGGCCCTGGCTACTCAGCCCTCGCTCTCCCGCGATGGGGCTAACTATTTGCGGTTACCCTGGCAACGGCCTAGTGGACTTGCATGGTTAGTGCAGAAGGCATAGGAGAAAACAGCAGAGTGCTACGTGATGGGGGATGAGATGAGCTGGATCTGCTGTTCATCTGCCCCCGCACAGACACACACAGACAGAGACACACAGAGACAGAGACACACACACACACACACACTTCCAAGTACAGCTAGCTCCTCTCTCCTGAGCCCAGCCCAGATAATCTGCTCAAGCTCCCAGTCAAAGGCTCTTCCACCTGTTCCTCAGCCCTGGATCCCAATCTCACTGACTAATACATTACAGAGAGAGAAGCGCCAACATGTGGTGCGGTGCGATTGGCTCTGGAAATATGGCAGGAGGGTGGGGGTGGGGGGGTTCTTCAAAGTTCTCGTCTGACGTGCGGCTCTGGGGGAATGTAAATGCTGCTGTATGGGGAGGGAGTGGTGTGGAATCTAAAGGAAGGACATGGGGGAAGGTCAACGTTAACAAACTGGTGTGATAAAAGCAGGAGTATAACGATGCACGGAATGCGTTTTTTTAGTATGGCAAAAATACCATGTGGCCGAAAATACAGTGTATTCAAATGTTCAACTTTATAAAGGTACAATATAGGGCATGCAGACGTGTTCCACCGGCATTAGGCCTGATCTGATTAGGCTGGTTTAATAGTAGTAGAGCTGCACAATATGGAAAACACTGTTTTTACTGTTACATATTGCGATAGTGATATTAAAGGGCACTTGTCACTTTTCTGGAATTAAGAAGGCTTAAAGTCTGTAAGTATTGTTCCAAATTTGTATGCTTACTCCCCCATTTATACAAAAACAATCCATTTTCAAATCAAAATTTTTGTGATGTCACAAGACCGGCACAAATATCTTATTGTGGCTACAGCAGTTGAGCCCCGACAGCAGTTGAGATTTTTTTTGGATTACTTCAAGGCCTCGATTCATCCAAACAGCCAGTAACTCACCTGTAGATTGGTGATTGGTCACCCTGTCAGGCTCATTTGCATATTGCAGCCTTTTTTGCGGTATCAGTATTGCTGAGATTGATATTAAGATAACAGGCAGATTATATTTGTGCAACTGTACCTGGTGGTATAAAAAGCTGAAGAAAAGCTAACATTCTTCTGGCCTAGCGCTGAAGCTGTGAGCTGATATAGAACCCCCAGGTGAAAAAGAGACTGTCAGTCATACCACACACTTTAGACTGATTGTACTGTAGGGATGTAGGTTTGGAAGATAAGTTCAGGTTATGCTGATTTTCTTTCATGTGGCTATATGTAGTGTTGTGATTATATTGCTAAATAACTTTGATTAGCATGATCTTGTTTAGTCAATATATTTTCACCAAAATAATTTCTTTTGTTGGATTTCACTGCTTTGCTTCTTCAAAACACTCACAGAAACTCTTCTAGACCCGTGATTAAACCGTCAGTTCATGGTCAAACCCACTGTGATTGTTCGAAAGACTTGTTTGCATATTTCACTTTTCAGCATTACAGATGTCTGGGCATGTCACAACTATTACATAATCAGTTATTTAAGATGATTGCAATTACTTGAACACAGTTACTTTCTACAGTTTCATCATATTTCATCACATGCAGGATGTTTTTAAAAGTAGTTCACTTGAACTAAATAAATGAAAATAAACAAAGGTTATAAGTTATGAGTTATGAGTCCTAAGAAAATTACAGGAAACGAATTTTTCACAGCAAGTCTGATTAAAAAAAAATTTTTTTTTTAGACAACACACATCGAAACTGATTTTTAATCAGAGCAAACCTGAGTTTTCTGCGGTGTACAGACACTTTAAAAATCACATCTCTGTTGTCAAACAAATGGCAGTGGAACGGCTTATCTTGCTGATGGCGGAGCACAAAATCTCAATACAACAAAGCAGCGCTCTGACTATAAACATGCGGAGGACGAGGAGAATATAAGCAGGATTAGAGCTGACAGACTGGGAGTGACGGAAAGAACCTAAGTGCAGCACAACCGCTGTTTATAGCCATTATTTGTTTATCTTGGTGTAGTCCGTTTACGCTTGTCTTTTTATGGAATGGTCTGTGCCTATTATCTGCAGTGCGTAAAAGTACAATAATGTGGAACTCATGTTCTACTCAATTTAAAAATCACCTTTTGGTTTGAAATGCAACCTTGTATATTAAACACTGAATGTCATGATCGTGACAAGCCTATGGCTATCAACAACAATTAATAATCGATATGCATCAGCCCTGTTTTTCCATTTAATTACTGATATAAATCATCTTAGCTGTGAAAGTGAGCCTGATATCCAATCTGTGAAGCTAATGTTTAAAAGCGTGTTGAAAATAGATTTGAGTCATATGATCAAAATATCAATATTGTGATTTTACTCCAACAGATTGCGATGCCTTTCATGACATCAAAGGGCCAGTATCATCACTTTTTTGGAATTAAAATGGCTTAAAATCTGTATGTTTACTCCCCATCCTTACCGGCTGTACATGGGGGGGAAAAAAGCTACAAAACAGCCCCTTTTCAAATTATGAAGGTGTGATTGGTCACCCTGTCATATCGTTAAGCCCTGGTTAATATAAATGTGCAGGTTCGCAAATTTTGAACAAGAGTTCATACATTTCCCTCAGTTTCATTGTAGAAATCGCAGTGGAATGGCTATTTTAAGCAAGGATGACAAGATACCATAGTTTATTTCTTGTCTCTTAAAATCTTTTCACTAGTTTTGTTTCTGATCTTCCTCAGCACCATTGTGGTGCAGTAGGAACAAGTCCACTCGCAGGTCACCTCTCCTCTCCCTTCCCTGACACTGTGGTGCAACGGAGTGTGGGCTGAATGAAAGTTATTGGGTTTTAGAAGTGGCCATTTGTCCCAGCCTGTAGCTCCGTGAGTGGGACATAATGTTGTCAAAAAAAACGATTCTCAGATACTAATCGATACTAAAATTTAGTATCTAGGTCGATATCACTTTGCAGTGGTATCGATAATTAAATGACCGTTTTGAATCTGCCGGTTAACGGAAATCGCCGGCAGACCACAACAAAATTCGGCAGGCATTGCAGTGGGCAGCCCCACCCCCGGCTACCTGGAGGACCTAATGTTTACATGACAGCGGCTGGGGACTCATTTAAAGGTGCGTGCCACTTTTTTCCTCTGTAGAGAGCCAGGGGAACTTTGGGGCTTTGGCTCTCTACGGAGGAAAAAAAGTGGCACGCACCTTTAAATGAGTCCCCAGCCAGCTGTCACGGAGCATTTTGCCCCGTAGCTTGGCCGGGGAACAACCTAGCGCCGCGAAATTTTACACGGACCCTCAGCTCCCCCAGACCTATCGAATGTGGCCGGTGTTGAAGCTGTCCTCCCCGCAGAACTGGTGCGTCGGTCCCATGGGCATGGACTTTCCCAGCCAAACTTGACATGCTGGTAGATCTCCGTGAGACCTTTCCAACGATCCCTCGTTTGCCCCCGTAGCCCATGGGGATCCGGAGTTATTAGCCCCAAACCTTCTCCCATTGTTCTCTACGGAGGACGGGGGAAAAATGCGTTGCACGCCTTTAAATGCGCTGCCAAGTTCTGAGCCGATCAAAACAGAGTATTACCTGGCGCTTCGATATTTTACAGGGACCCTCAGCTCCCCGAGACCTATTGAACGAGGCCAGTCGAAGCTCTCCTCTGCAGAGAACTGGCGTAACGGTCCCGTAAGCACACTTTAAATTGTGTTTTAAAAATTTCCTGTGTTTGTTTATTCTCCCCATGTAGTATCGAAAATATTATCGAGTATCGAGCACCATCCTTAGTATCTGTATCAAGTATGAAATTTCAGTATTGTGACAAGCCTAGTGGGACCGCTGCAGAAAGGAGAAATAAAAGAACCAGTGTTGTCTGGTGAAACTCAACAGAGCAGTTGGGTTTTTCCAGCTTTCTCACCGTGAACAATCCCTGAGACCCTTCCTCCTTGCTCATGGAGCATAAGGGGGCTTTTAAAGTTTAAGGGTACTAGAATAGAGTCTGAAATTTATTCACAGTATTGCTAAGGAGTATCTTTTGGACCGGGCAAGCCATCCCTGTGTCCCACTGCAGTGTGCAGAAATATCCAGATTATTTTTATTGATTTTATTTTAAGAACCTACAAAAACATACAGCCATGGACTTAATAAACACGAGAACATTTTTACCAGACTGTGAAACCTCTATTCATGCATGATTCTTGCAACAATAAAGACAAGACAGTATTTCATTGGGTTTATTTTATCATCTCTGCAGCAAGAATGCAGCGTTGTGAATCCATCTTCTCCTCCTGGTTTTTAGACTATTCTCAACATTTTTTGTGTATCTAAATTAACCGAATATCAGAAATGGACATCTTTACCTGAATGTTTTTCTCCTGAAATGTCCCAGCAGTAATCATTTTGTAAGGTGAAGGAAATGCCTTAATTCATTAAAACACATTCACCCGGTCCTGTAATACAACCATAACCATAGAAACAATGTGAATGTTTGGTGGGCTCATATGCGTGCTGGCCCCTGCTGTTGTATCAGTATTGCAGAGGTACCAAAGTATTGATTTGATTTATTTTATAAGTTATGTATTGTTGCTGTGACTGTGCCATTATATCCATGTTATACAGCCCCAAAGTGTAACCAGTGCTACACTTCTCTCGTTCCTCTTGAGATTCACTCTGGAGCTGTATTGATGGCTCCAGTGTCTAGGGCTTGAGGTCAGTTGTCGCCTAAGGTGTCATTTTCAAAATTTGAAATGCAAGTAGCTCAAGCGCGCTCCAGATATTCTGGGAAAATCCGGTTTGAGGCAGGGATGCATGGAACTGACCAAATACTGGTATTACTAGATATTAGGTACACTGGTCAGTCAGTTATGTGATGGCCAATATTTTGACCGAAATAGACTCTTGTTGGTCTATTTGGACTCATGGAAATAGGCAGCTGTGTAACAAATGTGGTTGATTAAAGGCTCATTTACATGTTGCAGCCTTACAGTGTCTGTACTGCAGTAAGAATCTGCAGCAGTTCTTCATGCAGCACTGGTTCGGAGGCAGCTGAAGACCCGGGTGTGTGGCGGAGAAAAGGCCCATGGCCACGAGGCTGCTGGAGTGTTTCTGTAAGCTCAGGCGCTGTCTTCTACACTTCCTCCTCCGCAGCACGTTTCACACTCGGCAGTAACGTGATTCTGAATAAATTGTCACACTCGCACAGATTAGCTGGCCAGGATGTTCTTCTGTGACAGTTTAAATGCCAGTCACACACGCTGAGGACTGTTCTGCTCTTCTCTTCTATTTTCCGTTTCTTTTCTCTTCTCTTCTCCTATCTTCTCTCCTCTTCTCTCTCTCCTCTCCTCCCCTCTATTCTCTCTTCTCGCCTCTTCTCTCTCCATCCTCTCCTCTTCTCTCCTCTCCTCTCCTACAGACTGATGGAATGAGGGGAAAGGAAAATGTAAATTTCTTTTTGCACAGAGCCGTTTGGTCAGAATGGGGGGAGGCAGGGGTTTTGATTACTCACGCCATCTCGCCCCCACATTCTTTCATTCCTTCTCTGTGGCTCAAATCTATCCTCTTTATTATCCTTCTCTCTCTCTCTCTCTCTCTCTCTCTCTCTCTCTCTCTCGCCGAGTGGCCATTTCCCCTCCCCCTTTTCTTGTGGAGTGACGAGCTGAGGGAGGGGAGTGGGTGGGGGGTGCACCAGGCTGGGCACTGACGGAGTGCGCTGAGGCACAGCAGGGGGTGAACTGCTAAATATAGAGCGGCTTTAGAAGAATGATGTCATGGGCGAGCTTTGAAGGCAGAGAGGTGCTTGCTTCTCCAGGACACTCTCCAGAGTTTCAGCACAGTGCTGGATGATACCTCATCTATTCCACAGTTATATTTATTGTCACTGATATTGACTGAATGATATGAAAAGCATTTGCTTAATAGTATGTCATTTGTGAGCTTCCTCAAATTAAAATACGTAAAAAAAATATTTTCTCCTATCTTGTAATTTGCTTGTCTTTTTTGTTAAAGTTTACAGTACCATATTAGCTGTCTGGTGTCTGAGACGCTTACCAAGTAGCAGTACCGGGTTTTATAGATTGAGAAAATATTGCCTTTGAGTTTTATTGATTTGGCCCAGCACTGTTTTCACTGTGCCACAACAGCCTTTAGGACGAGGCCACAGATAAGCTATGGAAGCCAGAGGGCTTATCCCAAATCAATACACTGCACAGTCCACACACATGCTCAGACAAGATAAGCTTTAAAACAAGATTGAGGCTTTGATAAGCAGCCCCAATCATCTGATTTATTAGCTTTTCTCCTTTGTTTTGCCTTTTTTATTTTTAAACAAGTG
>JBBJLS010087295.1:12500-23122 GCA_037577275.1 Bryconaethiops microstoma
CAGTAAGAACATATGAAAATGTTCAGTGTGTTACTAAACACACTGGTACATATTAGTACGCTCAGACTTAAACCCATGGGTGCTAAAAGGGCATCACTGAAAGGGAGGAAACCCAGACCAACAGGATCTCATTGTTGTGCTCATGTTTGTAGGTACAGGTTTCCTATAATATAAAGTAAAATTAAAGGCTGTTGTAAACTGTGTACATGATTACTCGACTGATCATCAGAATGAACAGATTACTCAAATATTATTCAAATATAAAAGTGGAGAACACACTAATAGACATATCACATGAGCGGTGATGTGATAATACTTTAAGAAGGACAATGTTTTGGTGATTATTTTTCCTAGTTTGCTAGTATAAAAGCGGTTAACCCATATTAGGACCTCAGCACTTGCATGACACACTGAACCTTGCGTGATAATGTTGGGTGTTGACCCTGGATCATTATGAAGTAATCACACACCATGTTTGAATTGCGGCGGCGTATCTCAAAGGTAGCATTATGTCACTCCTGAAGTCATGATTCCCTGGACTTGGTTTTCCAGGAAGGCCTGATTTCTGTGCTGGCGTGAGGCTCTCTGAAAGATTAGCTGTTTCACTGACGTTAACCAGACATGCTCTAAAGGTCAGCGGGCTTCATTGCTCCTGATAACCTGCTCATTTCCACCATTTACAACATGCAGCGAAGGTCACAGCACAATGTTTGACTTAGCAGGCGGGAATTTCTTTGCTCTACTTTTTTTTTTTTCCTTCTGAGAGCACGTGTGTAAGTGTGTGTGAAGTAAATTTGATTTCAGTGTCAAGATCATGTGCTCCCTGTCAGTATCACAGTATCACACACTCCTGGCATTGAGAAATTGGCTTTTTGTTTAAAGTATTGTGGACTTAATGTTGACATATTGTTTGTTTTTAGTTGTTTTTTTGTGCTTAAATTACTTTTTTTGGTATAAAAATGATTGTTTCATGAGTCTGCATTAATTATGTAGAGACAGTTTATTATGTAATAGTAATAGTTGTTTATTTACTAGTATTTTTTTGTACTGTTAGTGGCCTTGCACTAAAATGACTTGGAAAATAATTTGAGTAGATTGACCAGGATTAATTGAATTTTTAAGCCTGCAAGTATTAGTAAAGGTAAAAATGACAGTTCTTAGGTAAATTATCTGAAATTCTTGCAATTGTAGAAATATAGGCTGTAACATGTTGAGCATTTTTTACGTCATGGCGTTAATGTTACTTTGTTTTATTGAACTCTTAATATTCCTAGTTCGTCTTATTTTTGAACGTTTCTAAATAAATGAATGTATGTGAAAGCTATGCATGGTTTATTATCACTGTTTGGCTTTTTTAAACTTTTCCTAACACTCCATTAACTGTCAAAATAGACCTAATATAATAATATAGTTGACAGTGTAGAACCTACATGTGAATCTTGAATTATTACTCAGATTACCTGTTAATGTTTGATTCATGATGAATACTAAAAGTGCTGCTCCCTCCCCCTCCCTCTCCCCCTCCTGGCTTTGGTCCAGGGCCGCTGTGTGGATGATCGGCTCACTGGATGTCCTCTGGCACCTCTTGGGTGTGTGTTGTACTGCTTGTGTGAGGGAGTGGGTTCTGTTGTGGCTGTGTTGCTCTGTTTCATGCCGTGTGTGTGTGTGTGTGAGCGGGGCCAAGTGTTTAATTACTATAAAAGGCTCAGGGAAACGGGCTGCAAATGCCATTTAGTTATTTGACTAATGACCCCATGCTGGCTGGTGAAGGTCGGCTGTTGTGAATTGAGGTGTGTGTGTGTGTGTGTGTGTGTGTGTGTGTTAGTAGGTTATGTTGTGCTGTTTGTTCATTTAGAAAGGTCAGTAGAACTGTGTGGCTGGTGGGATATTTGGTGTGGAGCTGGTGATGCTATTATGATTTGAGGGCTTAATGATACTGAAATTTCAAACTCGATACCAATACTAAGGATGGTGCTCAATACTCATTAGTGTTATCGGTACTACAGGGGGAGAAGAAACAAACACAGGAACTTTTTAATAAATAATTTAAAGTGTGCTCACGGGACCGTTGCGCTGGTTCTCTGCGAAGGAGAGCTTCGTGACTGGCCTCGTTCAATAGGTCTTGGGGAGCTGAGGGTACCTGTAAAAATTTTGCGACGCAAGGTTTTTCCCTGGCCGAGTTATGGGGCAAAATGCTCTGTTTTAGCCGGCTCAGAACTTAGCAGTGCATTTAAAGGGGGATGACGTTTTTTTCCCTGCCCTCCATAGAGAACAATGGGGGAAGGTTTTGGGCTAATAACTCCGGATCCCCGTGGGCTTGCGGGGGGCAAACCAGGACTTGCCCCATGGAGCGATGCAGCTCACAAAGTCCGTGCGCACGGGACTGATGCGCCTGTTCTGCGCATCAGAGCTTCGCCACCAGCCACGTTCGATAGGTCTGGGGGAAGCTGAGGGTCAATGTAAAATTTTGCGGCACTATGTTGTTCCCCGGCCGAGCACGTCCGGTGCGAGACATTTTTTCCTCTCGGACCTCCAAAGCCCCAAAGCTCCTGAGCCAGCTGTCACGTAAACATTGGGTCCTCCAGGTAGCCAGAGGAGGGGCTGCCCGCTGCAATGCCTGTTGAAAATTGTTGTCTGCCAGTGATTTCCGTGAACCAGCAGATGCAAAACTGGCATTTAAGTATCGATACCTGTGCTAATTGATATCAAACTCAAAACAAAATTTTAGTATCGATTAGTTTCTGAGAATCCTTTTTTTTTTTTTTTTTGACATTAGTTTGGTGTGTATGTGTGTGTGTGTGTGTGTGTGTGTGTGAGATGTACTGAACGTAAAATCACTATTTACTGTATATTTTTGCTATTTATTCCTTTTTGATTTATTTAATATGTTTAATAATATTAAAGTGATAAAACATGTATTGCTCATATAAACAGCTTGGTGTGTGTGTGTCTTGCTTAAATGAACTCTGTGTAATGAGTGAAGGAGCAGTTAGTAACCTGTGTGTTGCTGAAGTGGGGAGGAAGGTGTGTCTCAATATCAAACTTGAGTCTGGATTCTGTTTCTAACTTTATGGACGTTATCTGTGACTCTCACAGCAGACAAAATGGAATAAGCTGGACTGTGCATTTTAAGCTTCTTTGAGGGGGCGGTATGTGAAAAATGTGGCAGTGGTAATAGATATATTTATAAAGCCTGTGTGCCATATCGGTTGTTTAACAGTTGAGGAATTCTCTTAAGAGGTTTTAAGCAATCCTTTGGCACTGGGTAGCTACAAATCAACGTCTCTGCACTGTTTTTACTAGGAACCGTTCCTTATGGTTCTGCATCGTTCCTTATGGTTCATCCTAATTCTGATTCCTGTACAGGAAAACTGGTCGGTTTTCATTAGTTCTTAGCTCACACTGTAAAGGCTAAAAGAAAACAAACACACTTGCGATAGACATATCTTTTTCTCTTTAGTGATCCATGGATGAAAAGTCTCTCTCTTTTTTGAAATGACATGAATCAAAGTAAAAGTTTGAGTTACAGGTGCGATTGGCTCTGTCTAGCTTTCAGAAACACACAGATCAGTCAAAATTATAATAATTAGCCCAATTGAATGATGAGATTGTGTGTTTTGAGCAAAGACCTGCTGTTTCCAATCTTGGTGATTTCAATTGTGTATCCCTAGTTTAAAATTTTTTATTTATTTTTTTATTAAATAGTTTTGGAAAGTTTGGAAATCCAGTTCCAGGATACAGACTGTATTTTAATGTGGTCTTGAGAAACAGTTCTCGAGGCTTATTGAAGAAGTTTTAAAGACTCATTTTCAGTCCGGTCCTGGAACCTGACCAGTTTCAGAGGAATGTTTTTTGTTTGTTAAGCCACACAGTGACCTAAATATAAATCATTGAACGATAACAAAGCATGTCTGACTTAAGGCCTGAACCAGTGAAGAAACAGGTGCAGATGATGGTGGTGCTGAATGCTGAGTGGTTGGAACTCCTTTATTTAGGAACCTTGTATCTTTAGCCTCATTGCAGCCTGTAGCAGTAAAACATTTGTTCGTATTTCTTTCATTAAGTCTACTCAAGATGCCAAAAATAAGACAGTTTGACAGGAATAAAATAGTGTTTCAAAGCAAAATGTAAAGAAATGAGGGTCTCAAGACTTTCACACACTGTAGGTGTATCGCAGTTAGGTACTACCAACTGAAAGAGATTGTGTTTAATGTCTCAAATTACTCCTAACTTGTTACTCCTCCTTTATCCATAATTAAAATTTTACACAGTATAAAAAATTTAATTATGAATGAACTGATAGAAATGGGTTAAATTGTGTAAAAACTCATTATATTGACATACATGTAGCATGTTTTCTGTTTTGGTTTTCAGGTTTGTAAGCTTCTGTTTGATGGAAGCGAATGCACAGATTAGTAGTATGAAACGTTTTTTATGATGCATTTATGGGTTTATAGCTGCAGTTTTCTGCTCAGGGTTTGTACCAGGAAATGAGTATGGTGTTACAGATGGGCTTGGCGTGGAATGCTGACCTGACTGGGGAAGGAAGACCAAGACAAAACATGAACTAATTCACTAAATTTGATCCATCGGGACACACAGCCAGACGAAGTCTTAGGCTCCTATGCAGATTGTTTAAATCCATTTTCCTCAGCGTGTGATAAAGTGTCTTTCTGGCAGCCAAGTTAACATTCGAAAAACTAAAAAAACAAACGAAGGCAGTAAAACGTAATCAGATTTGTTTTGTTTGTAAAAAAGTATTTTGTGAGCTGGTGAGGAAAACACAGGTTCGGTTCCAGATTCCTCCTCTGTTCCTCCAACCGTTGTTTGGATTTGTGGAACTCCATCAGCAGCTCCTTATTCAATTTAATGAAGGACTGACTGAGTAAACCAGGTTTCTGATGGAAATGATACGTAATACTGTACTTCCACAAGGAACACATAGATATAACTGAACATAAAATCACAATTTGCTGCAATTTTATTTATTATATGAAGTAATATTAACGTGAACAAAACACTTACTGCTCATCTGAACAGTTTTTAAATCTTGTTTTTGCCGGCGCCTTTTGCACAGTACTGTACCTGACTCAGCTAATCACTGCAGCTCTGCAGCTTTTCATCACTGGGTGTTCGGTAAACCCTACATTGTGCTGCGTGGTCACAAAAAGAAATATAACTCAGAGCTGCTTATTCGACATAATCAGCATTTAGTTTCTGCTTTTATGCTTTTTAGTCCAAACAAAAGTAGAAACCCTTTAGCTTTTTGGTTGTTGAATGTGCCTGCTAATAAGCCCCCATTCATCCAGGGGATCAAAAGCAGAGGGTTTCCCCATTTACTGCAGGTAAGGCTGGTTCTTCTCTAAATTAGCTGTTGGGACATTGCTGTGAGAGTTTGATGGCATTCAGCCGTAAGAGCTGGTACTAAGGTTGGGTGATTGTTCCTCCTCATCCAAAGGTAATCGATGGAGCTCCATCACTAAACAGAACGGTTTTAATCTACGCTAAGGGGGCTTTTATACTCCTCTAGCTGATGCTTGTCTTTGGGCTTGGTTGCCTTAGGTTCTGTTCCAGAACCTGTTCTGTTGGCACAGTTTTTCTATGGAGATTATTATACACTGCACCTTAGAGTGGGATTAGGTATGTCTAACATGTGACCCTTAAATGAAACAGGTTTTTTTTTATTTTTATTTTTTTAAAATCTGTGGCTGTGTGAGTTCTATCAGTGGCTGTGTGAGGTTTTTGCTTGTGCAAAGCAAGCACTATAATGAAACTGTTACAACCTCAATAGGTATGTGTGTTTGGGTGCCCGGGTGTTCCACACAAATTCAGCAGTCTGTTACTTTGTGTTGTGAATTGTTCTTGTATTTACTCTCTTTGTGCTGCCTGACTGCAGAGCAGCTAAACATCTGCTTATTAGTGTGACAAAGTTTGCCTCAATGTTTGTGTCACTTGTTTGACTTTGACTCATTCGACAGGGTCATTGTCTGTTGTACAACAGCACAAGCGGTGGTTGCTATGGTTACAGTACCATAGTAGTTATGAATAAATATAGGGAGGCGATAAATACTTAGTCAAGGGTGTATTAATTTCAGTAAGTTTAAAGAATGCGTATAAATTATATTATAATTATATAATTAAGTTTGACAGGGTGTTAAAAAAATCAACAAAATATGTCATTTCATCCGAACTGCCTGAACCTTTTCAAATATCATAAGGATTATACAAGACCAAAAGACCTCCAGTGTGGTTGTGTGCGAAGATAACATCCATTCGTCCACACCCACTTCACTCTGATTGGAGGCATCCAGATGCCTAGTTTTGATTCACAGGGGTTTCTATAAAAGACCGGAAATGAGAGAAGCTTAGAAGCGACTGACGTGCTTATCGCAGATACATTTCCATTTCCTTATAAAAAATAAAAATCACTGTAATGAAACCATTGTACCCTCAATAGGGATGTGTTAGTCTTATTCACAGCGGAGAAAATATTAGACTGTCCCTTCATTCAGCTCCACAACAGCTGGTGCCTCACTTACACCTCCAAGAAACTAGAGACTAGCCACAGAAAAGAACAGAGAGACTAAAAATATGGGTGTGATTGATTGGAAGTGTTGGCGTTGTGTGAACAAAGTGACAAACTGTGTGAAAAAGTGTTGACTCTTGGATACAGATCCACAAACTATATGAAGAATTTTATTCAGTGATTCTACAAACAGCTCATCACTACATCCAATTAAAGAGGCCAGCATTCTTCTGCTGGACTCCTGGTCTTATTTCTCATAAACCTTTTAAGAGTTACAGTACTGTACAAAAGTCTTGAACCTCATTTCCCTATATTTTGCTTGGAATCACCTTGTCATGAGTAGGGCTTCAAGTTTTTTTCATGTCATGTTAGCAACAATTGATGATGTGTGTGCTTTGTCAGTGTATTTTATAAACTTTGTCAGTGTATTTTTAAAAACAATAGGCGGTATGAGGATATTTATTGTTATCAGTGATGGGCATTTAAAGCAGAAAAACTAGTTTTGCTGGGAAATGTTTGACTTACTTGACAGTGGGGTGGCAATTGGTTGTATTTTGACGGCAGATTTAGTCGTGTTGGGGCAGAATCACTGAAAATGATTGACATTTGTGTTTACTGGACGTACTGGTACTGTGCATTCACATTATAGGATATTAGCTTCTAAAAAGACTTGAACTGTGTTCTTTGCTGCGTGAGGAAGAAGCAGAAACGGAGCCAGAGTTCTCCTCTTTCTGATGGTCGTAGATCAATAGCAGATGTTCTCGCTCTTCCGTTCTTGTCTAGTCAGGGAGGCCATGTGAGTTATTGTACGTCAGCATTAGAATCAGCATCAGCAGATTGTGCTTTCCTGTACGGTGCAGGAGGTGGAATCTAATCAGCACTTTTGTTTCGTGCCTATTAGGGATGGAAGCTTTTTGGTTCGTTTAATTTGATTTTTTGATTACAGCACTTTTTGTAGGCAGGTTTTATTCTGCCTTGTTTGGATGGCTTGATTTGATTGCGGGTTTGGATGCAGAGTCAGAGGCAGACTTTAAATTGTATTATTTATATTATACATGCATACATACATACATACATACACATACACATACACACATATATACACACACACACACACACACACACACACGTGTGTGTGTGTGTGTATATATATATATATATAAAGTGACCATTTTTGTCATGTGTGAACACACCACAGCACACAGTGTGAACAACACAAAATTCTTCCTCTGAATTTAACCCATTCACCAAGTGAAGCAGCGGGCAGCCTGGAACACAGCACCTGGGGATTAGTGTGTGGGGACGGTATCTTGCTCAAGGGTACCTCAAAGGTACCACTAGCAGTCTTGGGAGACAAACTGTGGACTGTCTATTTGGTGGAAGGCAAATTGTAGGCTGTCTGCTGGGGGGCCAAAGTGTAGATGATGTCCAGCCCTGATTGTTGTCCAGTGCTGTTGTATTTTACTCCGTTAGATCAGAAGCTCACTTGAGGCAGCCTCTTTTAATGGCAATCGTAAGAAAACTGGCATGCATGCCAAAAAATGGCATTCACTGTCATCTTTTGGATAATTAAGCATGCTTTTGATGCTCCTCTGTCTCAAAAAGAAGTCCTCCGCAGCCCTGTATTTTAGCTCTGAGGGTGAAGTCTGTTTATTTTTTCCTTTTGTTCAGGCTGTATTTTCTCTATCAGAGCTTCTGCAGAGGTTTCTTGTGGGTCAAAAACATTTAAAACCTTCGTTGAGCCTCATTGTCATTTAAAACCTTCGTTGAGCCTCATTGTCATTTAAAATTCAATTGAACACCAAGCCAAAACAACAACAAAGTGTGCACATACTTCTGTAACAGCTGGTCCGTGTGTGCGAGTGTGAAATCGGCAGATCGGTGTGAGGAACAAGCGGGAACAGGCTGCACTCATGGTGACAACTTATTAAAACACTAACGACCAATATAAAGTTCTCATTTAAAATCATTCCTTCGCTCACGCCTCAGATGTGAAGTTGGAAGAAAATGCAACACACACTGTCTGTCTGTCTGTCTGTCTGTCTGTCACTCTCACTCTCACTCTCACACACAAAAGAAATGAGTAATGTCCAGGAAGCCCTAGCAGCTTCAAACACAAGGCTTTCATTTAAGAATTTGAGGACTAAATCACACAGAAGGTCACCCAGGAAGTTTGACTGACTCAGACTCTGCCCTTCATGAGGGCTGGAGCTATTTATTAAATGTTAAGTACAATTCACGTTAGATTAAGAACTTATATAACACACATGCACACACTCGCACACAGACTTGTGTTGTGATTAAGTAGTGACGACAGTGATACAGTTTAAAGAGCAGATTATGAAAAACAGATGTATTTAGTTATAAATTTTTATGGACAATTTTGATTCCTTCACATTCCAGTTGATTAGAGCTGCAGCAATGAATCGATGAAATCAATAAAAATTGACTGGACATTGGTTAGCAACAAATTTTATTATTGACTCGTTGGGTCTGCATTGTTGCAAGCTGTGTAATTTGTTTGTAATTGTTGTAATTTGTTGTTTATTTGTTTGTTTTTTGCCATGGCAGCAAATAATTTGACATGTTTCCAGATAAATGTTACCAGCAGAAACACGAGTCTGTTTTTATTTAATGCTGCATGAGTGCTTTTACCTGCCTCATATTATATTGTAAAATTGCACCAAATTTGGATAAAATCTAAATAATTTAATAGCTGATCGCTGACTGTTATTCCAGTCTTGTCCAGTTCCTTCCCGTCAAACATCCTCTCCTCTGTTACTTCAGCTATCTGTTGCAGAGCTCTTATACTTGGCCAGATGTTTTGGTCTGAACCTGAACATAGACTGGGACTTAAGAGCTGCATGGCATGAACAAAATATCTGTATTGTGATTTTACTGCTACATAGTGCAATTGTGATGTCTTTTAAGATATTAAAAGGCCCATATCGTCACATTTTTTCCCCCCTTTCAGACAGTTCATAAATGGAAAATAAGCTACAGCCCGTTTTCAAATATTTTTTGTGATGTCATAAAACCAACACATTTATATTTGTCTCTTTATTCTGGTGACATCAGTGTAGCCCCACCCATTTAAGCACCCATTTACCCCCACCTTTAATGGATAAAGATTAAAGTGCTTAGACATTTGTTGGATTACACAAAGATCTCGATTCATCAGAAAACCTAGTAATTCACCTGGAGCTGTGATTGGTCACCCTGTCAAACACTGCGATTGATTAGGGGATCATTTGCATATAGCAGAGACTGATATTGTGATAACCATTAACAGACAATATACTGTGGAGCCAACCATTATATTTTGAACTACTTCAAGTTTTAAAACCAAGTTTAAGCAATTTCCTCTGGGGTCAATAAATATTTCTGATTTTGAAATCTACATTCAGCATTTGTATTCATCACACAGAGTTTTTATGTTAGACGTCCCTCTTTAATACTCAAACTCTATTTCTGCACACTGAACACATGGGGAAATATTTTGGCCTAACAAGTGAAATATAAACGTCATTGTGGCCGTACTAATCCCTCAATCGCTTCCTGTTTCTGTCACGAGTGTGTGTCTAGTGATCCTCTGTGCAGGAGTGTATGGCTCCAGCATGCGGATTAAACCCCGTTTTGAGGTAATGAAAGAAAAAAGTCAGGAGGAAAAGCTAAAGCAGGGGGGGTCTGAATGTGGGAGTTGGGCTCTGAGTACCTGACCCGAACCCGAACGCGGCGCATAAACAAGATCAGATATTACAGGCTGTAGAGTGTGTGAGATGAAATCTACATTATGCTGCTGTGTTTGCATGCATGTGTTTTGGAGCACGTGTTTATGCGTTTTGGCCTCTGCGGGGAGACTGTGGGTGTGAATTACACTAAACCAGGTCACTAACGCCTAAAGCCTTCTGCTCCACAGGAACACGCCTTTGGTTTTCAGACGCATCCACCCTGCCTGCACACAGGAAGCTCATGATCTAGTGTTGTTCACGCCAGGGCCTGTGTGTATTATCCTCTGTTACACACACACACACAAACACACACACACACACACACACACACACACACACACACACACACACACACACACACACAC
>JBBJLS010087309.1:0-11937 GCA_037577275.1 Bryconaethiops microstoma
AGTTCTGAGGGTAAACACCGGTTCTAGACTGTTTTACACCGGTTATATTTACTGAAATCAGAGTTTACTGATACTCTACGCTCTAAGTGTTAATGTCAGATCAATTTAAACATGTCGCCCATGACAGAGCATTAGAGGAAGTTTGGAAATATCTGTTGGTGCTTCACATGACTCAGAGGAAGCCTCTGATAACCTTCACCCTCCCAGATTAGTAGCATCATGTGTTTGGGGAGACCTAGACAATGACGGGAACTAAGCAAGACTAAGGTCAGAAAGAAAACCATATCCAAACACTAAAAAAAAAAAAAATGAAAACAACTTTTTAAAAGCTGTTATTTGCAGACATAGGTATGATGTGTAAAAACTAAACAGTTTGAGTAAATAGTGCTTTATACACTGATATGATTATCTATAATTAGCTCCAGACCAGTAAACCCACCCGCTGATTATCGCTGCTTTATCAGCGGTATATCAGACAGTCCATAAATCAGTAATGCTCTGAAAAAGGTGAGCAATTAGTGTTTCAACACGTTCTGCTCTAATAAATCCACAGCTCATGACTGGACGTAGTCGTGCATGCACATACCTCTTTGCCTGAGAGGTAATAGGCGGACAGCAGTCCTCCGACGAAGCGGATGTTCACCTCAAAGACTGAGATTTCAGCGTTCTGAGAGAAATGAAAGCAGGAGGAGAAACAGAGAGGGAGAAAAACAAAAGCAGAGGTGATTATCTGGGCTTAGAAACATTGTGGGGTTATTATGAACTGCAGCTGGCACAAGACAAGCATGTGTGTGCGTGCAAGGGGTTCAAATGTAGTGTTCTGAAGAACATAACAGGAGAGGAATGCAAATGGAGATGTGCTGGGAAAGATCATGTAAACAAACTAGTTCATGGCAGAAACCCACAACAGAGTTTGGATCTTTCCTGAGAACCTGTGAAACCAGCATCACTGGGTAAAAGGGTTCCCCACAGAACACACACACACACACACCGCAGAGAGGTATAAAGTAGGCAAATATGCTGCTCTAAAAAGAATAAATTACTCCCCTGTCTGTCAGCGCACTCATTTAACCAGCATGAAACTTCTCCAACCAACAGTCGAGTTTTATTCGTAGTTTTCCAACACCTGGTTTGGTTTTATTACCGTGAAGGAGAAGGAGGAGAAGGAGGAGAAGGAGGAGAAGGATAAAGAGAAAAGAACAAGAAGGAAGAGATAAAGAGGGAGAAAGAGGAAAATAAGAACAGTAAGGAATAGGAGGTTAAGGAGGAGAAAAAGAAGTAAAGAAGGCAAATGAGAAGAATAACAAAAAAAAGGAACGGAAAAAGAAGAAGGAGAAGAAGGAGAAGAAGAAGAAGGAGAAGAAGCAGAATGAGAAGTATCATCTCTGAGTAAACAGTGCTTTATTAACCCTGTAGACCCTGCCAGAATCCTAGAACACACCTTACGATTCCTGGCACTTCACAGGAATAAAAGGAAATGACTACAAGATAGGGTGAATAACTTACTTGCTTACATGACAAAAATGGATGTTACACATTAGTGATGAACAGAGAACCTGAAGCTCCAGAGCTTGTTTGAAAACTACAAAGTCAAAGTCAACTGATCGAGCGAATATTAAAGCTTCGTTCTGCACGCACCTAAGCGTCCGTGTCATCAGGGGTTCAGAAGAAGTGCAAAATTGGTTCCAACCACTAGGTGGCGTGTGCATGTGCATAGTATTGAGTGTTCGAATTTGATGAACGTTTCGCTGAAATAAACTGAACAAACTAAAGTTTTCTTTTTTAAAGGCAAGGGAGATTATAAATAAGATATTTTCAAATATTTTCATAAATAATCTTTCAATCATCTTCATTCACCACTACTCATCTCCATGTTTCTTCATGAGCCACATAAAACAAAACTATATCAAAATACAGTTAATAATTGACATGACGCTTTCTACAGAAAATCAGTCAAATATATTACGTGAACAATAATAATTTAATGAAACATTTTCCCCACTCATTTGGATCCGAAGCTTCACTGCTCCAAAAAGCTTCACTGCCCCACCACTACCAGTCAAAACCTTAAAAAGGGACTTTCACTGCAGTATGAATGCATGTTTTCTGAATTCCTCTCCAACACCTGCAAGGTTGTTCAAGTTCTACCGAGAGAATCTCACCGGCAGCACAGCTCTCTGTAGCTCGACCGTTTCACTCGAGGTAAAGGCCATGTATAAAGTTCCATAGCCTGGATTTGCATTACACAGGATCCCTGAGGCCTTTGCGGAGCACGGCAGGCTGGGATGCATGGACTGCTGGCTTGAAATTCGATCCACATTTCAAAGGAAGCTACGGCTGGAGATTTTCAGTAGAAAAGAGGAGAAGCTGAAGTCGGTGGAGTCGTGACGCTTTCAATGGTGAAAACAATTAGGGCTGGATTTTTCAGAAGCCTTTGCTGATTAAAAGATGTTTCTGGAGCATTGCAGAAGTGTTTCAGAAGCGAGATGCAGGAAGGATGCCTTGACTGGTGTCTTCAGTGCTCCAGAAAAAAACAATGACGAGATTCAGAGTCACTTGAGACAACAAAAGCTCCTGCTCACCTGCGACGGTTATCACGGGCGGATGAAATACACAAATGTTTACACAGAAAAGAGTGAAGACGCTTTGACTGCGCTGTATGCAGCACTGCAGCTCTGGTGTTCCACTGAATTCTATCCACTCAGCAGAAGAATCAAAACGTGAATTATTCATTGCTGATACGTCCTAGCATGCAGACATACCAGATCCACTACCAAATCACAAATCACCTCCAGGCGTGAATATCTTATTGCAGAAGGGCATCATCCCTGCAGCTGATACAGCTGGGAATTTTCCCTTTGCTAAATGTGTGGTTTCGGTCATACCTCAGCTTAAACCCAAGGTGAGTTTTGGTTTGGGAAGCTGGTTTCATATCAATGCCGCTGTACAATACAGGGCCCAACATTAACAGTCCCCTGTAGGCCTGTGGCGTGTAAAGCACAGCAACTATGAAAACCACAAGCTGAAGTTTGATTCAGTGATCCCTGAACTCACTGTGAAAGTGGATTAACGTAAACAGTGCCTACTGCAGAATTTATGAAGAACAGAAAGTATTATGAAAAATCTCGTCAGCTTGCTTGTATGAGCAAAACATCTGCTCACTCATGATGGACGTGGACGCGTGCGTATAGGACAAATGTGCACAACAGTTGTTATAAGTAGTAATTTATAATACACAAGAATAATTTCTTCCATTGCTCTATGGTGCAACCCCTTGTACGAGCTGTCTGCAGTGGACAGGGGTCAGCATGGGCACTCCGGATGGTCTGCAGCAATGGAGCTCCATACGCAGCAAGCTGTGATGCACTGTCCGTTCTGACACCTGACTATAACGGCCAGCATGAACCTTTTCAGCAGTTTGTGCCACATTAGCTCTTCTGTGGAATTGGACCACAACACATCAACTTGAAGAACTGACTGTTCACTTGCTGCCGTTTAAGAGGTGCCACTCTAATGAGATAACCAATGTTATTCACTTCACCTGGTTGATGATGTACATGTAACTGATGTAATAAACTTTCTAGAACACTGGACACCAGGCCAAGTCACATCAACCATGTGCTTTTAACATACTGCAAGGCACATCCCAATTACAACATGTGGCAACATTTGTGCAGATTGGGCATTCTAAAAAAGAAAAACAGGTACCTGAGGGTCCTCTCGATTTGGAAGCTATTGGGAAGAAAGGGGGATGTTCTGTATTGTCTACTGAATACAGAAACACTGTCTTCTGAGAGAGATTTCAGAGAGAGAGAGGGGGGGGGGTGTTTGGGGGTGAAATCAATATTCAAATGAGGCTCCGACAAAGGCTTCAGCCGTAAAGACCAAAAAATATCTTGCTCCCAGCAAGCTTTCCTTTTGAAAAAGGGACGGAATTTACTATTAATATCCCTCTGTGAGCAGGTTGCTTGGTCCTCTGGTAGGAAAAATGCTTCAGTGCTATAACTCTGAAATGTTATCTCTCTTAGGTAATACATTCAGCTACAGACTTTTGTTCCTCCACTGACCTTTCAGGCAGACAAGGCATAGCCACGGGCCCAGATAAGACTCTACACTCAGACCGCTGACTGAGTGAAACAAACATGAGTTTGACTCCACTGGTCCGAGTCAAGCCGATAAAAGTCTGATATTTCGGGTCTGATAAGCAAAGATCCTGATCCGGTCTTCAGGGGCAGGAAATTCATCTGCTGCTTTTCCAATGAACCACTTCATGTGGATCTTTTTTTTTAATTTAATTCTGAAGTCTGAAGGATGACAAATAGACATGGTGATGGACAGCAGGCAAAAAAAAAAAAAAAAAAATGTTCCAAGTCAAGGTAGCACCTCTTATACTCCTTGCTCCCGAATGTCATATCAATGAAATAGATAAAAAAACAAACCAACCTTGTTAACAAGGATGCAAGACAGATTCCTGTTGCCAGGGAATCCTCCCAAACTAATAATCCACAAAACTGATGACCAAGCAAGACTGACGGTAAAAATCTGATTGTACCTTTTTCCCAATCACTTGTCAGTCAGCCAAGATCAAGAGTGACAGAAGCTTAAATTCTAGCAAATTGCATGTTCTCTGTTTTATTCTTATCTGGACTTGGTCTCGCCTCAGTCCCGCCCTCTGGACTTGGTCTCGCCTCAGTCCCGCCCTCCTCTGGACTTGGTCTCGCCTCAGTCCCGCCCTGCTCTGGACTTGGTCTCGCCTCAGTCCCGCCCTGCTCTGGACTTGGTCTCGCCTCAGTCCCGCCCTCCTCTGGACTTGGTCTCGCCTCAGTCTTGCTCACATCTGTATCTTGACTGTCTCGTTCTGATCACAGATTCGGTCTTGTTTTGATCTCAACTAGTCAGTCCTAGATGTGTCCTTGGGGCCTTGTGAAGTCTGCCTGTCTATCTGAGAAACATTTGCCCACCATATATAGCTCTGCTGATCAGTTCATCCTGAAAGTAAACCTCTGTCATCTTGGGGCGAGTCTGCACTTTGTATTCTGTATTCCCCTCATGCCACTCCAAAGCTGCTCTCGTACACGCAGACAGTGGTGCAGGTTGAAGAGTAAAACTCCACTGGCAAGGATTAAGATTATTCTCACAGAAAGAGGGTTCAGACATCAGAACCAAATTGTTCAGTATTCCAGAGACATCTCGAATATTAATGACCGATTCACTTGGGGCTTTCGGAGACGCTTTTATTATTGGAATCGCTGGAGGGCAGAGGCAAAAGCCTTTCAATTAAAAAGTTTGTTAATACTCTTCATTAAAGCGCATACAGTGCAGTATTTCTCCTTCACTTTCTCAAAGCCAAGAACGTGAGGGCTGGACAGGCACTTCAGATTCCAGCGAGCAGGAGATCGGCTGAAGAATAAATAGCAGAAATCATTTTGTTGCACATAGGTTGAGCAGGAAGAGTGAAAGAACATCACAACAGGAAAAAAAATATGTATCCCCCCAGTATACTCCCCAGTGCCGTTTCTTATTTAAGTCACTCGACATTCAATTTTAAACTCGGCTTTGACTGATTACCATGACTCATCAGATTTCGTTCGACTGCTTTAAGCTTTCCTGTACTTCCCTTCTCCCTATCTCAGTCCTGCCATGGCCCCCACAGAGTGCACACTTCTGGTCACACGGAACGCTCCAGTGATTCTCATATTTAAATCGCATTAACTACAGGTTGGCCTTTTTTTGCATTATGAAATAAGCTGAAGGGTAGAGAGGCAGCCAAAAGCCACGGCGGAAATCACAGAGGAAAGTAGTTCAGCTTTCGCGCCATCACAGCGATGGGGCCACAGGTGCACAGTCCAGCTCAAAATAATAATAAACACTCGGGTAAGCAAATCTCAATCCTTAGTGGACGGTTTTGTGTTTCGCTACGCTGTGTCTAAAATCTTTGCATATGCACTGAGAGGCAGTCACACATTCTGCTCAACTAAAATGGAAATATTTAAACGGGGGGGCATAATGCCAGAAAAACACTGGTGTGAAGGAGCAGTCCTCTTAATGGCAATGCTTTTAACATTTCTAGAGAGATTTGAAGGGTGGTATTGTTGGCTTGGATGCTGAGTGTCTCCTCGTGCATTAGCCTCAGACTGATGAGTCAGAGTCATAACTGGCTGATTGGAAAGAGGTAGCGTTAAGTGCTCCCACCCACCCAAGGCGCTGAAGGGCGTCTCATTCTGACATTACAGTGAGAACAGAGCCTGGCTTCTCGGCAGTTCATCAAAATGACATTATTCTGATGGGCGCCGCTGAAAACAGCAAGGTCACCTTCGATGCGTGGAAAAGACACAGAAGAGCCGTAAGAAGAAAGCGTCTTTACTCCTCTGAAGAACTTGAACGGCTCACGGAGGGACACTTCAGTCCTGTGTGGAGTAGACGTTGCTCCTACTTCGTTGCTAGGCACTGAAATAACCTTTCAGGTGGTGCTGATTGCTCAGCATTTACATTTTTGCTAATGAGTTGGGACAGGGCTTTCAAACAAGCAACATTTTGTAGGCCAAACCTGTTAACTGGCGCCACGGCTGATATCAAACAAACAAAACAAAACAGAAAATCTAAAATGAAACTCTAGCAAACTGAAATGAGTCAATTGACCAACTGTACTGCAGAGATAAGGTATTTCTTTCATGGACCAGTTGAAGAAGAGAAGCTACATCGCCTTCTACGCTTCCACTAGTTCATCTCATGGAACGATTATGTGCCACATATGAACATTATAAAGCATTACATAATTATGGGTTGCCAATAAAGACCCACACTGACTTGTCATAATCAACATCACTGCTCACCAATCAATTGCAAGTCCACTCATAAAAATAAAGGTGCTACCAATTATTTTTTGAGTGATGCAATGAAGATCCATATTTTGTGAATGAAGTATGAGAGTGTGAACCTGAAAGACTATTTGGGAGCCAAAACTGGGTCTTCTATGCCATTACCATGAAAGAATCTCATCTTTAAGAGTGTCCCTCACACTCTTAAAGATGAGGTACAGATGCCACAATATTATTACACTTCTTGATGCCTCTGGAAGTCAGAAGACTTGAAAGCCAATCTTACCATGTTGAAGTCGAGATTTTTCTCCACCCACTCCGTGGCAGCTTCAAACTCGTCATACATCTCCATGATGTAGAGAGTGTCCAGAGCATCCACAATTGTGGCTCCTTTGAGACTGCCTGCAAATGAAGAGTAAAACACAGTGAGAAAACAAAGAGAGGCCCTTTTAAGCACTTTCTGGGCTTAAACTGGAGCTGCTGGAGGATAATAGCTCAGGGGCGGAGAGCCCTGGCCACGGAGGCTCGTCTCAGTGGAAATCCTCAGCTGTGGGAAGTAAACCCTAGCTGGTAAGACAGCGTTCTCCAGTTTAAACCGCTTCAGAAGGAAAAATCAAAGGAGTGTGGAAAGAATCTCTTACAACTGAATTTCACAAAGTGAAGAGGGAGCAAAAACAAAACTCTGTTACTTTTGCTTTCTAAGAGTCCTTTATTTTTGATACATTATAACACGACCTCATAGTGATTAGCAGACAGGATTATAGTCAAAGCCACTGCCTGCTAAACACCACTCCTCCACAAACACCGGTTTGATAACTGACCTGAAACGATACGTACTGTTAAAACTGATTGGTTTCATTTCTGTTTTGGTACGAACACCCTTTTAATGAAGAGAAGACGAGTATTCGGTGTTGAATGTAAGCCATCAAATATTATCCAAAGCACAACTGGATGAAGAATACAAGATCATATATTGTGTTTTAATGTGTAAAAATGCAGAGATGTGCCAGGATAATATTATAATAAGCTGGACTGGTCAAAGAACTACCTGGCCACATTCAAGAGGGGTCAAAGCAGGCAGTACTTCCTATGTAGACTCTGATCTTAGAGTCTGCAACACTATGTTGGGGATGTTCTACGAGACTGTGACGGCCAGCTCCATTCCCTATGCTGTGGTGTGCTAGGGTTACAGCATGACAATGGCACCAGAAACCAAGAGAATCAACAAACTCACCAGGAAAGTGAGTTCAGTGGCGGGTGAACTTGAGATGCCAACAAGCAGACTGACTGACAGGCCTTTCTGTGAGAATGTCCAGGATCCGTTTAATAAAGGGGGTGTTCAGGCCCAGCCCCCTGAGTTTAGTAGACAGGCCCAGCCTAATGATGTAGTCTAATGATTTACAGTATTAAATGCTAAACTCAAGTTGACAGATGATCTATTGAAAGCAGCTGCATCACAGGAATCACATGGTTTCAGACTGCAAAACACTGCAGTGGATAGTGTGGGCAGCTGAGAAAGTCACTGGGGTGCTTCTTCCTCTCCTGAGAGACATTTACCACAACGACTGTTTTCGCAGAGATACTAACATTGTGGACGAACAATTCCAACCATTTCATGGACTTTTTTCCCCTCTCTTGCCATAACTGGTATCAAAGCATGTGTGCTGGCTCTGCCAGACTGTGTAACAGTGTCATACCATCAGAATTCATGGTAAAACCTCCACCTAGCTTAATGCCATTCTAGTACACTGCCTCACTGCATACTACACAACAATAACTGCCAAACTGCTCCGTGTGTAGTATGTATGGTCACATTTCATCTCATCTACTGTGCATAATACCAGGCGTGTGAAACAATCAACCAATGCTACTATATTTGCTTTGTTAGCGATAGCTGAGATGCATCATGCTGCTATATGGTTCTCTGACACCTACATACCTCAATACCCCATGGTCCTGTTCTGCTTTACTGTTATTTAGTGCTGGTTTTGTCTCACTTCACTGTGAATAGCTGTCTATGACAAGGTAACCTTGAGTGTTGAGATCTAGAATTACAGAACAATTGTGGAATGCCAACCAAAAGGCCAGCCCTAAACCTAAATAAAATTATGGTTAATTATATAATGAAAACGCTGTTGGTTTTAAGGGTTGTGCTGAGAACGAGGATCGGAATATTCCTAGTGAAACGCACTCAAAGCCTGTAAATGCTGTTTGGACCAGTTTTAGTTAAAAATGGCTAGATCTACACTGAAAACTCAGGTCGGTGCGGTGTAGCCAATTTACACTTCTGTGTACAAAGTGAGTATTACAGCCAAACAGGACTCCACAATCCATCGATAACAAACCTCTTCTTAATTACACACGCTCACAGAAACAAATCACTCTAGAGTTCATTCATTATACGTTCCGTCTCTTTATGAGAACAAATGTAGTGCTGTTGGCTGGGCGCCTTGACTGTCACTAAAAATTGCTTCAGATTTCCCCCACAGTGTGTACAGTGAGGTAAGACTAAGCAGTTCAGAATTCCATTATCCAACACCAAACATTTGGCCAAGCTAAGCACATACATCCAGAAACGCTACCGTTTATACACAAACACACCCAGAGCGTATAAAGCTTTCCTGTGAATGTGCAGTCATAGCATTTCTCAGTAATTTGGCAATTTCGGGAAAGTTCTTCCGCCGCGTAGTGCCATCAACCCAAAATGGCACTCGGCGAGTACGGAGCTTCATATCACTACATCACAAGGTCAACTGAGGTATCTCCTGACGAGCATTCCATGTGAAGACCACCAGGACACAGCCGCTAGTTTTGTCAGTGTTTTGTGGAGGTAGTGGTGGGACTCTAGTGCTGTCAGCTGAAATCCCGACATTATATTTGAATGTTCCTCTTGCTTCTCGTCATGATTTTGGACACAAAGAGGACTGTCTCGATTGTCATTTGAAGTAAACATCAAGTCTCCTCAGAAGCTCTGGCTGTGCTTAACCTCACCCTGGGGGTGGGTCACAAGACAGTTTGTCAAAAAAAGGTACACATGGCTATTCTGAAATCTCTGAAAAAGACTATAGTGGGATACTGTAGTTATGACAAAGAGCACTGACCACTTCAGCTCAGGGTGTCTGGAGAACTCCACACAAAAAACAGCCATGCCACACACATTAAAACCCAGCATACAACTACCACACGTCTCTCACACTGAAAAAAACAACAAAAAAACATTTGCTTTGGTCTTCAAAAACATGTCCAGTGTAAACTTCCCCTAAGGGTGTAATAACGCATCCTGAGACTCAAAAACTCAATCCACATCGTGAAGAACGGATGTTTGAGTCATTCTGCCATCAGATGCAACAGCTTGGTTCCTACACCAAAGTTTGCAAAGAACTAAATCAGCAACCCAAGCCAGCACATACCCCACAACCCTGACCCCTTACAGGCAGGCACCTTCCCCCCATGTTTTTGTATTTAGACCAGATTGGCCAGACAGGGTTTTTGTTTGGTATAAAGATTGGACAGATACTAAAATCTTTACTAAAAAGGTTTAGGGATATTTCGTTTTATTCTGTTCTTTCCTTAGGTGTTGTCTGGAGACCCAATCTGTCCCTGTAGATTTCACACTTCTATTTTTGTATATACACCTACTTGTACACATTTGTGCCACTGTGCAGATAAACATTCTTGTATGTATTACTGAAATCTAAAAGATAGCAATAGCCTACTTTTTCTTTAAATACAGTTATGTTTTAAAAACAGCCTGTTTTTAAATGCAGCAGGTCACACAGGGATGAGCCTCTAAAAGCAGGGTAGCATGCTCAACATACTAAAACACAGTTTGCATATATTTCTATAGACATGTATAGGAATAGTGTTAATTGATTCTCAAACCAACATTAGGTGCTGTTTGGACCGTCAAGTCTACAAGAAAGTCTAAACAGATCTGCTCTTGATTGTGAGGGCTCGAGTAATGATTGTATATGTCTGCAAACATCCAGACGGGGAAGCTCTTGTTGGATTTCTCGTAATTAAATGCAGGGGAAAAAAAGGAAATGCCATGCTGGGCAGGGCGCCCATCCTATTAAATGACAGGGGAAAACTGAATAACAGCCCATCATGATACTGATAACATCACATAACCAAATGGCACTGGGAGCCAGAGCTTTTAAAATAGCATCAAATTTAGTCTTAGTTGCCTCAATCAGTGTGCAGACGTTGGGTAACAGAACCGCAGTTTAGGGCTGAATACAGGTATGGAAACCATTCAGGCGTCAAGACGGCTGCTGCTAGATATGTTTCGCATCTCCTTTTGATGACTCCATCACTCAAACACCTCACCTGCCACTTACTCATATCCACCACCTCAACAATAGGAGCAAAAAGCAAGCTCTGCAAAACTAGCAGCCTCACTGACACCAATCCCTGAAGCGTCAAAGAGGCAGCTGTGAGACCTAATGCAGTTAATAGAGTCACAGATGTTCTAAGGCATGTAATGTAAAGAGGAGAAGAAGGAAAAACAAACATGTATTCAACAGATGGCTGAAGAAGACACATTTATCAGTAACATTAAAACAAGATGAGCAGTACTACTCATCAGTACTGATTACAGCCCCAGCAGGTGGGCCTCAAAGCTTTTTTGGGCTTTAATTATAAAAAACACCTGCCTTGCTTGCCAATTGGTAAGAGAAGTGAAGCATTGCCAATCAGCTATACTGATCATCTGGCAGTCTGAGCTGTGTTTGAGGAAGCAGGGAGAACATCAGGCAAGCAAACCTGGATGCGATTCACAGCCTCGGTCATTCTACCAGTGAGATGAATATATATTTCCAACACATCCAGCCTAAAAGCCAGTAGGGAGTAACGGAGGCACTTTTACTGCCTTGCGTTGTACAACTTTCTAAAGCAGGAGAGCAGCTTTAGGAGAAAAGTTCAGTGACCTCAACAAAGGAAGCGTCCTCTCTGATGGACAGCCGTGCAGAAGCAGGTTAACAGAGGACATACAAGACATTTTATTGGACTGTCTGTTTGTCTGAACTTTCTTCTTCCTGTTTCCATCACACCTTCCTTTCCATTTGGGCCAATGAGAGGTTGGGGGGGGGGGGGGGGGGGGGGGTTTCCCCTGAAACCC
>JBBJLS010087309.1:11947-23116 GCA_037577275.1 Bryconaethiops microstoma
CCCCCCCCCCCCCCCCCCCTCCCTCCCCGCAACTCATAATCTGTTCCCTCGGGACTTCAAACCAACATTTGGTAAGAGGAGTACACACAGACAGACACACACACATACAGTTCAAAACTTAAATTTGTCCCAAACACGCATCCCTAAAACAATTCAAAATTACGGTTATTATAAACAGAATAAATAAATAAAATAATCGATACATCTAACTGTACTTTTATATTTAGAAAGCCTGAAAATCTTATTTTTACAAAATAATAAGTGCAGGCTTTATGGTCAAAAAAACAATACTAACATTCCAAAACTGTGAACCATGCCCTCCAGATAAATGCATGACGAAGCATCAACGGTTTACAGCTCGTGTTTGCAAAGTATCTAAACCAACCAGACCAGCCAGTAATAACCTGACGAACAAGCCAAAGTGCAGCAGAAGACACTGCAACCAGTTTGCAATGTAGAAGACACCGCAACCAGTTTCGAACATGTTGTAGAAAGTGCGTGTTCATGACAGACCATCCATCAAGCTGCTTCATTTTAAGTGCTGTGGCAACAGGTTTCCTCTGGTGTATCCGACCCAGGAGGATAAACGCTTTACTACCAGATGACACTTGTTAATAGAGTTGTCACACCTCCCGAACGCAGACTTCCAACCGGTGCGAAACAAACTCCCACGAGAACAACAAGAGGAAGAGTTGTTGGTCTTATAAACAAAAGTGTGAAATATGTGAACCAAAAAACACCAGGTCATACATGCAGTCAGGTCAAAAATAAAGAAATATCACAATGATAATGTTTTTGGCTCTTCTGGATTAAATAGACACATCTGAAGGTGTTCGAGTTTGATCTGAAGACTTTAACACATTAAATTTGACCTTTATCATCCACTAAAACTCGGTGAAATATGATTTTTACTAGTTCTAAAGAAATGATGGACCATCTCTGAACCAATTTAGTGTACTTGACAGCATTTACATAACACTAGACTAACAAGTAAGAACTTGCAACTAACAAGCCCGTCCGTAGCTGAGTAATCAATCATGTGATAATCTTATATTTTAGACATTCTTTCATACATAAAACAACTCCATCTTCTAAATCACACCAAGGGTCAATTTAAGCACAGTTTGCAAGCACATATACTTGCACATAATGTTAAAGTGACTTCTGCATATTTGTCCACACAGTCTTTCAGTTATGAAATGACAGAAGTCTGACTTTTGCTTTGGTAGGTTAGTGCTGGAAGAACGAGTCTAATGTTCCTAAAAAAACTAGAAGTCCATGGTCACCCAAATCTTTTCTGTTAATACATCTCAGAAACCTCTGAACCCACATCCAGCTCTGCTTTTATGTGGTGTAGACTCATGAATGGGGCTGAGAAAACATCTGGAGTCCAAACACGTCTTGGTTAATGGAAAATAAGATGGCTACATCTGGGTTGAGTGGAAAATAAGTTAAATTTGGCTTTTCATGCCGTTTACATAACACTGGATAGGAAGTGTTGATGGATCAACTAAACTAATCTGAAAATGCAGGCACCACCTCTAAAGAGATTTTAAATGATCTGCTGTAGCGTCTTGGTGCAGATACCACAACATACCTTCAGAGGTCTTGTGAGATCCATACCTTGGTTTTAATGTTATGGCTGATTGTTATACTAGTTTGTTATACACAGTTGTTATTCTTCAGTCTTATTATCAGTGTGTTGCACTTGTCCCCAGGAGAGATAGCAGTTGGCTGAGTCGTTTTATGAGTTTAAATGGGAGAGATTGTGTCGTGAGCACTGTGACGTCACGCCTAAGGTGCCTGCAAAGGGACGAAACAGACATGGAGTCAAAAAAAAAAATTAAATTTTTTTTTTTTTTTTTTTTTTTTAAAAGCGTAAAATACACAGCAGACTCATAAACTCCAAGACACTAAAGCTCAGGTCAGACAAGTGTCTTTGCTAATTATATTTAATAATGATGTATTATTTTTTTTAAATCACCCCATGAATGCAGTTACAAGTTCAGCTGTCTAACCATAAATGGCTTGGTTAGAGACAGTGAGTTAATGCCCCCTTGGTGGTCCAGCAGCACAGCCCTGGGCACCGAATGAAGAGAATGAGAAAATCGCCGGTTCAAATCCATTAAACCATTGTTCGAGTGTCTCCAACCATGCAAAAACTCTGTTTTCTCACAGAAATGCATCTAGTTCTAGCTGTTAGTCCAAACCTGTTTTGGTTGATGGGCTACATCTTGGGTGAGTGGAAGTTTATTTTTGACTTTTCATGTAGTTACATAACGTTACATGGAAAGCACTGTTGGATTAACTAATAAGATTTGCTTGACTATATTTTAGCCACATTGTCGGTTGTTGCAGTCCCTGTTGTAGTCCCGATATGTACTGAATTCAAATGTGTGAAACTTCGGCTTAGTGTTTGAAAAGAAGAGAGAGAGTGCATCTTTCGCTTTCTTTGCCAAGTGAAAAGTCTGCGAAGCTCAGGTCCGGCTGGAAACTGAAGTGCTTTACTATGCATTCCCTAGACAAAGACAGGAAAGGGATAACACCGTTGGGGGTGGAAGAGGAAATCCCAGAGTAGGAGCCTATTTGCAGCCAAGTCTCATCAGCTCCACAAAAGACTTACCGCGCATCCCAATCCAGCCCAGGAGCTCCGGTTAGCAGTGACGAGCCTCTAGGGAACAATTTTGGATAATAAACATTTTAAAAAAAGAAGTAATAAACAGAACTGCTCCTGCCCAGAATGACCATAAGAGAAGGAGAAAGTTTTCTTAAACTCAGTGAATGGAAAGATGAAAGCTAATCACTATCTTTTAATGAGAAAAGCAACATAGCCTCGGCCGTAACGTGAATCTTCGCCCCACAGATCGACCCTCCTTATGTTCCACAATAAGCCAACATCTAGCTGTTTACTAAGATTTCGACACCAAAGGCAAGCTGGCACCAACGAACAATGCAGGGCATGATCCTCCTGCCATAGGCCTGCAGGAGAAATGGCTTAGTTTCAGATCAGACAGAGATGACAAGTCCAAATGAGTGAAACAAGCCAGAGAAGCCAAAACAGCTTAGGGTGAAAAACGCGCCTCCCTGCAGCTCCTGCAAAGAAACGGATCTCACTTTCAAGCAACAGTGGATCTCTGAGGAGACCACGCAAGCACATATGCAAAGGAGAGAAATCTGAATGAACCTTTATTTCTGTAAAGAAGCTAAATCATACAGTGCCATAAATGTTTGAATGCTCATGAAAGACCAGAGGAAACTAAAGATACGTTTTCTTTAATATTAATGGGCCTGTATGTCTTCACTTTTTTATGGTGTGCAAACACTTTTAAAAGTTTGAAATTGCATCACTCACCCCCCATGCATTCCATACAGTACTGCACAAATGTCTTTAGCCACCCCTCATTTCTTTATATTTTGCTTTGAATCACCTTGTTGGGGCACAAAAATTTTCTGCCTGTCAAACTCTTCTATTTGGCACACTGAGTAGATTTAATGAAAGAAATGGGAACAAATGTTTTACTGACAGGCTGCAAAGTGCCTAAAGATACAAGGAGCCTAGATAAAGGAGTTCCAACCACTCAGCATTCAGCACCACCAGTATACTGATCACCGCCTGATCATCTGGAATCATCTTCTCCTGTTTCTTCACTGGTTCAGGACCTCAGTTAGATGCTCTGTGTTCTGCTTGAATGATTCATACGTAGGTCAGTTTGAAAGTCCTTCAAGAAGCCTAGAGAACTGTGGGGTGAGGGGTGGCTCAAGACTTTTGCAGAGTACTGTATGTGGAAACTGCAGCATACTTGTATATATTGACCTATTCAGCCTGCACGAGACTGGCTTCATAGCTCAGCCTACTTTCTGAATGAGGTAAAATACAGGGCAGCCAATTACAACAGAAATCATTCACAGCCTGTTTAAATTATACACTGTCCTGACATTTGTGTGGATGTTACTTTGACATGTACCACCTACTTAAAACATTGTTACAGACCAAGCACTGCAAAAATGTGCTTAGGAATGGTATGAGAAACATGACAAATAGTTTAATTGTCCTCCAAACACCCCAAATCTCAATCTGACTGACCACTGCAGTGACATGCTGGACTAACCAGTCCATTCCATGGAGGCAACTTACAAAATTTTAAAGGATCTGCTCTTAATGTCTTGCTGCAGATACCACAGCACACCTTCAGAAGTCTTGTGGAGACTGTGACTTGATTGATCAGAACTGTTCTAGCACCACGAGGAGGAACTACATAGCACTAAAGCAGTGATTATAATGGCACGGCTGACTGGTGTATTGGCTAGTTGTAACTGTTAGGCCATTAGACTGCTAAAAAGACTTCATGTGTTTGTGAAGGACAGTAGAAGTCAATGACACACACTTAATACAAAACACCCATTCTGGTGCTACAATATGTATGTAGTCAATTGTGGTCTGTCATTGTTTTATTTATAAGCTGAAAAATACAAAATTATTTTTAAAAAAGATTACGCAAAAGAGTATGGAAATTATGCTACCACTCCAAACTGAAAGGAGTGGGAGCACATCAGGGTATTTCTAACAAGAATTTTCTATTAAAAACATTTTCACTGCATCCACCATTACAATCACTTTAGATGTTGAGTTATGACCATTTGGATTCAGGCCATTAACCTGATGTGCACAGTCAATAAAAACTGCAGTGTCCTTGGTGGGGGGGTATTCAGGACTGATAATTCAATATGAAACATAAGGACGAAACAGTTTTCAGTGCCCAGAGCAGATCCAGGCCAAAAGCATGAACAGTTGAATCGCTGACCAAATACTCTGCCCATCATAGGACCGAGTCAGACTCCAGCCCGAGAGGAGCCCATCGCAGTCAGTCCAGCGTGACAGATGGCAATACATTTCAGCTTCTGAAAGACAGGCATCAATACCAGAGACTCTCCAGAACCTGGAGAGTCTCCGTGCCAGTTAACTTTCAGAAATATCTGCTGGTTAGTGTCCTTGCCAAGATCATGTAAGATTGTGCCATTTTAAGCATTTATTTCAGGCTGGAACATCCTTGCATGACCCTGAGAGAGACTTTGCTGGAATTTCTGTGCCAGTAGCACCTGTTCTTTTCACACTTACGCTGCGATATTTTTAAGGTTTCTTTTTTCTGTTCCGTTTTATTTACTTATCTAACCACAGCCGGCAACACCACTGCAGGTCTCAGAGAGTGAAAACTTCATCTGGGTCCCGACACCTTCAGTGGGGTCCATACGGTCAACGTCATTTGTGAAGAGCAGAAGCTAAAATATTTACAAGAATTTTGGAATTTCTTCAGTCGTGCTATGAAGGTAAGCTAACTATTTCCATGGGCTGCAAGTTTTTTCCTTAGTTGTTATACTGCATGGCTATCAACCTACAATCAAAATAGTCAGAGTCTGAATTCTTAATACAATAAAAACTATGGATATCGCTGTACCTAACCCTGGTATACTATTCCAAGGTCTCCCGACAGGACGAGAAAGTTTCCTGAAAGCTTTTGTTTGTGTGCTCGGTGACCATTTGCATGTTAAACATGTTAAACAATGGTGACAAGTGCGTTGAAAAATTCAGTGTAAGGCACAGCCACAAACTTTATTTTGTTTATGCATTCAGTCCAGGTTTTATGAGAGTTTAAAACGGGGAATTAGCCTGAAATTAGAGGCTCATATTAGGCTACATGATGATGATGCTGCTGCTAGCAGACACTCGGTATCCGCTTGCATGAAGTTGGCAGACCACAACAAATGTGCTCAAATGTTAATTTTGTCAGCACAAACGATGCATTAACGGTTGTATTAGCAGTCCTTGATACTAATGGTATGCTAGGGCCCTAGATTACCAACTAAGTTAAAGGAACACTTTATAACTTTTCACCACTATTTGATGTGTCCTGTTTATCAGACAATTAGCTTTGGTACCACCTCCAAATTAATCTGGATGGCATATAGTCATATAAAGGGTGATAAAACACAAGTGTTAGGCCTATTCCCACCAGTCATACACTTTACAACACAAAATTGCTGACTGTATTGTCATCAAACACCAATTAGCATCTTGTAGCAGTACCAGTAAGGTTCTGCAAAATGTTTCAAAGGTTTTGTGTGCCTTTGAGGTAGCAGTCCACATATTTTACTCCAAAAACTCTGTAGTGTTGCATTAATGCTATCTCTTAAACTGTTCAAGTGCACAAATGTTAATTTTGCATGCACAATCAAACACAAATGATTTATATAGATTTTCAACATATGGGGTGCCAACTTCACACAAGTTTTATATGTTTGTAGCAGTGAAAAAAATCAAGGCTGTAGTGCAAAGTGGAAAGTCATTGATTAGCCTATCTGGGACTGTAAATGTTGATTAAGCAGCAGAAGTTTAGCCTCTTTACTGAAGTCTGATATTTATCATTCTGCATTTCAGACGATGACAGTCCTGTCATGGAGAACGTCAGGGAGATTCTGCCACCATTACCAGTTCCACACCAGGGTGATGGCAATGTTGGGGTTTTTTAAATAGTGGTTCAATCAGTATAAATTAATTGATGTATAGTACATAAATAATACATAACATGTTTAATATATTGTATGTGTTTTTACATGATGTACATGTCAAGTATGTATCATATGTAATTAACAAGCTGATATTGTATAATAATAAATGCCTGATAACAAAGTAATCACATATTACTGTATATTTTGTTTAGGTCTTATAAGGTTATTATTGTTATTATTATTGTTAGCAAAATAAATCTTAAATATGTTTCTTCAATAAGATATGTGTTTTATTTGTTATTTGCTCTTACAATACTTCATAACTAACAAGAGTTAAAAACCTGGCGATAAGTTAAACTCATTGAATGTGTTTACAAATAAAGACATACTGACTGTTCTGTTAATTTATGAGAGTTGTGTGATGCTTGGTGCCAAAGTGACTTTTTTTGTTTTAAAACATGTACATTGACTAATTAATGTTTTACTAAAGTAAAGTGATTCACATAATTATCTTCATTATCTTCCGCTACTTTACTGTACTGATTCTGTTTAGAATCCTCGTCTTTAAAGTGTTTTTTTTTTTCAAAATTCCATCTTAAAGAATCCAACTGGTCAACTGACTTTGGGTAATTAGAACATTTGATAGAGACAAGGTATGAAAATAATGAATACATATTTGAAAAGAGCTTATAATAGCCTTTCAGATGGTATCAAAATCTCAAAAAGGTCAAATTCCACCATGTGAAGGGTTTTTCCAGATCCCATCACAATTAATGAAACCTAAATTAACTAATTAACACTTACTACTTCAGTCAATTCTCACATAAAACAGAGTGATTACAAAAACATTTTCTTACCTACATTAGAGGATCCAGATCCTGCAGCAGTGAAAGGTGAATGTAGTTTGCAAGTAGAAATCTAGGTCTATCCAAGCAACAAAACTAATCAACCTTCCATAGGTTAGATGACTGATTACTCTACACATTTATTTTCCATTTATTTTACACAGAAAGTGTTTAGAGTGGAAGTATGTTTTTCTTTAATGAATTAATGTTTTATTTAACACATAGTAGAATATTTGCTCTTAATTTACCATAATTCATATAGAAACATTTCACTTTGCCAGCAATGCTGTATCGATTTTGCACTGTAGCATCCACAAATGCTCAAGTTTATTCCCTTCTTTCAGGTGCTTTGACACTAAAATCCTAAAAAAAAATACACTCCTGTAACCTTTTTTCCAATGGCAAAAACTAAAAGCTTCACTTTAAAACAACATATAATGTGATTAAGCTGGAATTGTACTAGGCCTTGAATAGGTAAATTGCTGCATTTATATTAATGGAATTTCTTCTCCTTTTCTCTTTATCTCTAGCTAAAATTCACATTTGAAAGTCAACAGATGAAAGAGGCTGTAGTATTATGGGCAGTCACGTCTTTGCCCTTTATATTCATTTACTGTCCTTAGCTTGGGTAGTTTCGATGTCATGGAGAATGCATTTTTTACTACTAAGGATTACAGCAAATGTGTGTGTGTGTGTGTGTGTGTGTGTGTGTGTGTGTGTGTATGTGTGTGGCTGTGTGTGATGTGAGAAGACATATTAGCTAGGTGTTTCTAAAAAAGGTTTACTTTTACGTTTGCATTACAGTTTATGCAGAAATTTGTACACCGCTGGATCAAATGTGGGCACCTAAATTGAAGTAAACATCATTTACAGTGAAAACACTTCTGCACATTTTAATGCTCAGTCAGAAATAAAATATGCAAAGCGGACTGTGTCTTTACACATTTTTTACATTTCTTATCTTTTTATTTAGAAAATCAGCAACAAACAATGAAATATGACCTTAGTTGTATGGAAATGACTGTAGGAAAAAGCTAGTAAATACTGGAAATCTCAGATCCATTGCCACATTTGTTGATCATATTTAAACCTCACTGCAGAGGTATTGCAGTAACCCTGTACTGAGAGTCGAGCCATGTATGAAACATCTTATTCTCTCCTCTGTTCTCTTTCCTTCTCATCCCTGTTCCACCTTCACTTTTAAAATTGCTCAGAACTCCATCCCAACTTCTCTCATTTCTTTCCACTTCGACAATTCCACAGTCACTCCTCGCAGCACAACTGGCAACCCAATACATAGACCGCACTCGCAAAATGAGATTTTGCTCACTGCCTGTTCCTGCGTCATGCTGTACACTCTTCAAGAGATGTTTCTTTCTGCAGTTCTTGACAAAAACACGTCAACCGGTGAGAGAGTTCGCACGCAAAGCCACTTGCCAGAATTCACAATGCCTGAGAGGGGGCCATGAGCAAGCAATCTGGTGAAGGGAAACAAGTCTATTCTCTGTTTAATTAATTAACGTGTCCATAAAAAGCTCTAATTGAAATTCTGGTGATGTTTACACCTGGTGATGTGTGCTCCACAAAGGCAAACGAAACAAGACACAGAATTGTTTCTAGAAGGCATAAACTAAAACACAAGCATTGCATCTGGAGATAGAAGAAAATGCACACTATTGAAAGAATCAGATGGATGGAGCATGCTTTGAGATTCAACAGTTTTCAAAATGCACATTTGTCAAAGCAAAAAGATGAACTTAGTCGCTGGAATTCAGCAGATACATGGACAAACATAAGTGCATGCAACACTATTGATAGGTGTGTGTTATATAAACATCCACTGGCCAGGCTATAGCAGACTTTATGCCTCCATTTGGCAAGACTGAGGCCAAGAGGAACACTCAGAATGAAAGAAGAGCCAAGTAGCACAGTGCCTCTCCAGCTCTCTCGCTCTGAGCAGCATCATGAGGAAAGACAGTGAGTCAGCAGGAGAGTGTGGGCTATCAAGAGTGGGCATAAACTGTAAGGACGTAGAAGAATAACAGAGGCCAGCAAGCTCCCAACAGGAGTAAACACAGGGTCTCTGGCCTGGGCTTCTCTGGTCGAGGCTCAAATGAAGAACTTGACTGCTGAGAAAGAAACATGGCATCTGGGTCCTGATCACTGTTCTCTCAGTTCTACAAAAGAGATTTTTACTCGTGTACACATAATGGCATAATATACAGCCTTTTTATGGCAAGCTACATATTTCTACAGCAAATGCATAGTGCTGCATCATAAAAATATACCTCTGAAATAAAATATTCACGAGAGAAGGGGGAAAAAATGGTAATATACGTTAGTGTAACAAGATTTTATTCCAAGTAATTTTGAACCATTTCTATTGCCCATTTATCATGAAATGTTTACACAACGTGAAGAGCAGCTGGCTTTTTCAAACTTAGTAAAAAAAAAAAAAAAAAGGCAAGAAAAAATGGTTATAAGGCTTTTGCTAGGCAGAAACAAAATACAGCTTTTATGACACATCCAGGCTTAAATCCTTCAGGTATATGATAATAAAATATATACCTATAGTACTAAGTAATGGTCTTATGCGCCTGTGAAACTAATATTTAAAAACTGTTTACACAGTGAATACTGTGCAGTATATCAATTTGAAACCTGGTTTGACTCAATTAGCTCTTCATTAAATTAAATCAGTAGCTGCTGATGGAGCTACACGAATCCATGAAGTGGCTGGAGGAACCGAGGAGGAATCTGGAACCAAACCTGTGTTCTCACCAACTCACAAAATATCAACAACGTTTTTACAAACAAGACAAATCTTGATTCTTGTGCATTCATTCTAAAGTGAACTTTGCTAGCAGAAAGACACACTGAGAAAAATTAAACAATTTGCATAGGTGCCTTCGATTATTGCCTTTCGCACAGTACTACATATATATATATATACATACACACACACATATGTGTGTGTGTAATATAAATGATTTACTTATTTAACAAGCTCTCTTATTAATGAATTTAAATTAATCACACACATTTTTGCTGTATAATTATTTTAAAAATTAAGTGAATTTTGGCATATAATGAATGAATAATCAACATTACAGACTTTACGTCTCTTTTATTTAATAACTGTTTTTACACTGTGCATGTGCAATAATGGTCACAGCAATAAAAAATATAACCTAATATGCTGAGGGGAAAAATCAGAAATGCTTCAGCAAGAACAATGATAGAACTAAGTCCGTCTATAAGGTGCAGTTTAAGACAATATACATACAAGCACGGGTGTTCTGATAAATTATGCTGCCTTGTTGAAAAATGCTACCATAACGCAAATCGACAGCAGAGTCTATCGATTCATGCTACCCTGTGGAAAAATGCTCCTTTGAAGCTTATACAGTTTATACAGTCAGTTTAGCATTGATAATGATTAGTAATAGGCAAATAATATGCATAATCTGAGAAAAAGATATTTTATTTAAATAGGAAGAGCCTAGATAGATAGACAGACAGATCTTTAGAGGAGCATGGAGCCACTTTATACAGTCAGGTTCTAACACTGAGAAATGCTGCCGTGAAGCAGGGTGTTCTGATGATTCATGCTGCCTTGTCGAAAAATGCTTCCTTGAAGTTTATACAGCTGCCTGTGTCCCAAGGTAGCACATATTGGCGGGCATGGCACTGAACCCCAAGACTGTGGAACTGCACATGAGCAGAAGGACACGGTAGCACATCTCATGGGTGGCATGTTTCAGCAGAACACCGGACCGGAATCAGCATTAATTTTTTCTGTGATTAATTGATCGAAATT
>JBBJLS010087324.1:0-23114 GCA_037577275.1 Bryconaethiops microstoma
CAACTTGGGGTTAAGGGTCTTGCTCAGGAACCCAGTGGTGGTGTGCTGGAGGTAGGATTCGAACCCACAACCTCTTGCTCCAGAGGCAAGTATCCTACCACTAGGCCACCACCACCATGTATTCATGTATCCATGTATTCATTGTATTTAAAAAATCATTTGGAAGATAAAAATCATCCAATTCAATCACATTACAGTGAAACTGATTTCATTACATTTATTACATTTAAAGAATTTTAATGCTTCAAACAGTGAAACCTTATGATATTCCAGACAACACTTTTAAGCTTCTGGGTCTGTGATCCTCATCCCTGTCCAACTCATGCCCCAAGAGACATTTTTGCTCCATAATTATGCATTATGAGGAATGAGTCTAAAGACCACTGTACTAGGCAACCATTTATAACTCCAATCTTATAAAGCTAATGAAAATGAATCAGTTGAGCTGAGAGATTCTATGTTAAGAAGTCAGAGATGGAACTAAGCTCTGCAGGCCAGTACATATCCTGGACCAAAACTGCTTTTGGGGAAAAGCTTGAGATTCCAGAATCTGAACTACCACCAAATGACACACAAAATGACAAGGTGCCACAGTCTGCTCTTAACCATGGCCTTTTATTATTGGCATTGATGCTACAATGACAAGGGTACAGAGTAAAGACAGCATACACATAGTGCTACCTGCAGAACACTTAGACTTTGGGCCTTGAGGGACTAAACAGGGACCTGAAGCTGCGGCGCTGTGCATAAAGCAGTTCACCTCCGTGTAAAATGTTAATGGCTGTGGCTGATACTCCACACCCGTATCAAGAGCGGCCTTTTTAAAAACTGCATTATTAACTGACAATTGGAATAATATGACACTTAATCCACATGATAGCCGCAGCTATTTCTGGCATGGGTCTGTGCAAGGTTAGGATGGCAGTGACCTTCAGCAGTGAAGTATGAGTTAAAAACAGAACTGGCACAGGAGTAACAAACCAATGACCTATGTAACTTTAATTCATAACCTTGCATTAATTACATATGGCAAAGCTGTGCAGTGCTATTACAATATGTAGCATTTATGTAGCAATATGTATCATTGCACTCATGCAGTTCATTGTGCTGGACTTCAGATCTGAAAAAATGTCCACGTAACCTGCAATTTAGTACATTTTTAAGGTCCTATTACCAAGTAGCAACTGTTTTTAACTACATTCATTTTTACCTCCAGCTCTAGAAGAGAACCTGCAGTGCAAATTTTTTGCTCCTTGTATAAAAAATGTGCATGGTCACAACCCATTTTTATCTTGTTGTGTTGTGAAGCTTTTGATCTATTGTTTTGCTGCTCTTACCTTTGTACTGTCCACTTTCTGCCGTAGCAATGTAAATTTCCCACTTTCTTATTTCATGCAGATTAGTGTACAATTTACACTACTAAATTAGCTGACTACCACATTCTCTTACACACTTTTATTTACTTTTTAAAGTGTAGAAGCAGGGGTGCTCAGTACTGTAGATGGAAAAGATGAGGATGAAGCTGAACTGAATCAATTAATCGTTCAAGCACATACCCTGTTCATTTAAACGGGGAGTTCGAAGGAATCGGTTCAGTGAAGTGAATCTAAGTCAAGCATCACAACAAAAAGCACCAACTTTTTCGCCCAAAGACAAAAGTGAAGGCGCAACTGCGCATGCTCACTACCTCGGTCACCAGGGAAACGCCTTTCAGTGTCCTCAGTCACACACACACACACACACACACACACATACATACGCACACGCCGTCCTGCACCTCCTACACTTTATTCTGCTTTCCAAAACTTAGAGTGGTGTCCTACCTGTCTCCCCGGGTCCTCCTGGGCTGTTGGGGACGGTGTCCCCACTCCGGACGATGCAGTAGGAGAAGCCATGAGGGTGAGACTGGTTCACGTCGCCCCTGCTGCCCATACGCACTGTCCGCACACACACACTCACACTGCAGCCCGAGAGGACAGAGTTTCTGCTCCGCTCTGAAATACACTAAACTGGCTCTGGGTGTGGAGAGAAGACATCGGGTCCCGTTTCGACCTCAGAGAGTGTGTGTGAGAGTCCTGTCAGAGTGTGTGTGGTGGTGTGTGTGTGAGGGGCAGGACGTGTGTGAGCTGCTCTCCTTCACCTTGAAGGAGGCGACTGGGCAATCACGGACAGTGATGAAGAGCTCTCTCTCCCTCACGCTCTCGCTCTCTCTCACACACACACACACACACACATTTACTCTCTTTCGTTCTCTCTCTCACACACACAAACGCACCTACACTCCAGCTTGTATTGCTATCTTTGTGGGGTGTTTTTAGTTCTGTGAATACTATGCTACTATATTAATCCTAACCTTAGCAAACAAAACATCCTCTTTTACATGTTCTTATATATACATAATATTCATTTTTTCACGCCTCAGCAATATTACATCACATTTTACATTACATTACAATCATTTGGCAGATACTTTTATCCAAGGGGACTTACAATATGAAGAAACATTCAAGTTTCAGGACAGTGTGAGAACCAGAGGAGAGTACAGAGTGTACTAAGAGTACTAAGCTTTATGTAGGATATATACCATTAGGGGAGGGGATGCTCTCTGCTCAGATGGCTCTTTAGGAGGTTTTTGAGGCTAGATAGGGATTCTGGTACTCTGGTAGGCTTAGGCAGCAGCAGAGAACCACAAAAAGAAGAGTCTGGACTGGGTTTACCTTGTGTGGTTTTGGTTTGACAAGTTAATATTAAACTTATCTTTAGATTAAGATTATCTCATGTTAGTAAATCACTGCATCACTTCTGCCACACGTCCAACTTGCTCCAGGACAGGTTTTCGGGTCACAGACAGTTCTTGTGCCGTTCAGAGCCCACCTGCTGATGGAAGTAAAGCCCCCCGGTCCATTTCAGTGTCGTCGTGACGTCACCGAAAAACCCGCAGATGGTAAAAAAATAAACAGAAGCCGATGGGCGTGAGGCTCCTCCCCCCACCACACGATTGGCCGTTTGTCACAGACGTCACACTTTCACGTGCATGCGCGCCAGGATCAGCTGGAGTCTGTAAACTTGGATGAAGAGAGAGAACTGCTGGAATGGGCTGCTGCTATTTTCAAATTCTGTAAAAAAAAAAAAAAGGACAGTTCAGTGTTTCCTGCACTCAAAAAAGTAAAGCAATGTGCTTGTTTAACCTATGTCAACAGTAAGTTGATGAATTGTGTTGTTTTTAAGCAACTCTGTAGACACAGCATGAAATAAAAGTACAGCTCAATGAATGAAATCTATTTATTCTGATCCAAAGGGAGTTCAGTTCTTACGAAAGATTAATAAACTGAACCGAAAAGGAAACATGCGAACCAGTGGATTAAGTAAATCCACAGCCTCAGTTTTATGTGGTCAGAAATGCTGGGATGCTGCTGGACTGTCATTCACACAAACAAGAAAATGTAGGGCACCCAAACCAACTATTTAACGGCCTGTCAAAGTCAGTGAGGCGTGTACGTACCTCACTTTTCAGTGTTGGTGTCTGAGGAGCACACTGTAGGTGGTGGGCTGGCCAGTCTGCTCATGAGATCTGACTGAATATTGAACATTCACGGGCAGTATCATTCTGTGTGTTAAGGCTGCTGACTCTATAATCACTTAGCCACAAAGCAAACCTATCTAAAGTTCTTTTTTTTTAATCATTTCTAACCTTCCACAGATTTCTACTGAAACGACTGTCTGGGAAATTCCCAACATGTCTGGAAGGGGACAAAATGACAGTTTTATTGTATTTGCAGGCTCATGGAAGAGTGAGACTAAACAGTTTAGCTGTTATCACAGTATTTGCAGTTTGTATGCCATGAGAATCCTGAGCAGTCTGTGTTACATGAAGCAAGGCATTCCAACCAAAGTTATGAACCGATTAATATTTTGTTATTATAAATAAATTGTCAGAGTGAGATACTTACCACCAGTGTTGTGCCAGTTCACACCTAAAAAGAACTAGTTCAAAGAACTAGTTCAAATTTGAACCTCCTTCAATCTTCTCCTTCTATCTGTCATACCACTGAACAATCACAGACATAAGTTAAATTAAAAAACAATTTTAAGATTGAGAATAGATCTTACCACTTAAGCAACACTTTATGCTGAAAGTTAAAAAATGAGGTGCAGGTATACTGTTTATGGAAATTTTATTCAGGCAATATTAACACAAAATGTAAACAAAATGTGTCTGCCTAAAATTCAACATTCAGACAATATCTTTTAAAGTGCTCAGAAAAGAACATAACTAAATGTAAACAAAACGTGTAGTTTTCCCCATCTAAATCTACACAGATTTCTTCAAAAACTGACTAAAATGTTTAAACAAACTGCTTTCTTTAGAGATGTCCGAACTTGTAGCACCAACCATGCTAGCCTGATCAGTAGTGATGTGTCATGCACTCTAAGAGCCAAGGCTTCGTGGTGAATCAGAAGAGCCATTAAGTGAGAGCCGGCTCCCCTTCTTTTTTCCTTTCGCTGCTCAGCTCTCTCTCTGTGGCTCAGCTCTGCTCACGGCAGAACTTTGTTTTTATTGGCAGCATGGCAGCCTTCTGGCCAATCACATGTGAGGATATAGGATAATAGGAAGGGAGACTGTAATCAGCAAACGTAAAACGTGAGCTGCGTTCAGTCTCACGAGAGTGAACATCACTCACGTGCACGTTCATAATTTGTGAACTGATTCGTTCAGTTCAGCGTTCATGAAAAGTGGGAACGTGTTCAATGAATGCCGTTCATTGAACGCATTCGTGCACAACACTGCTTACCACCAGGTGCACGGCCTTGGAGAACCAATCCGCAATGGTGAGGATGGTGTTCTTTCCTTCTGAGTCTGGCAGGCCGGCGATGAAGTCCAGCGTGATGTGCGACCAGGGACGGCGAGTTACTGGTAGAGGTTGTAGGTCCCCCAGAGAGTGTTGGTTGGTAGTCTTGGCTTTGGCTCACACCTTGCACACCTGAACAAACTCCTTTACATCCAAGGCCATGTTGGGCCATCAAAAGGCGCGTTGTAGCAGAGAGTGTGTCCAAGCGGTGCCGGGGTGACCAGCGATGGCCGAGGAGTGAGCCCACTGGAGGGTGTCAGAATGGAGTCCTGTGGGGAAGAAAAGTCATCCAGGTGGGGTGCCTGCCAGAGGGGGCTCCAAGGTCTGCCCCTGGAGGATTCGATCTTTTAACTCCCACCGGAGAGGTGAGAGGATGAGGTGTGATGGCAGAACAGGCGCAGGGTCTGAGTAGGGTTAAACTTTCTGGCGAAGAACCACCTCCATAACAAATGGTTTGGATGGATCCAGGTGAAGTAGGATGGGTACCGTGGGGAAGAGATGGCAGAGGTGATGGAAGGCTTGGATGGCTTCAGGTGAGAGGGTGAATGGTGTCCAGGATTGTTTGGTGAGGGCAGTAAGAGGTGACACAGCTGAACTGAAGCATCCAGCTTCTGGGGGTCCATGGCCACAGCTTGGGGAGATTTGATGAAATCCAAAAATGTGGTGGAGCGCTGGTGGAAAGTGCATTTCTCCACCTTGCAGAACAGCTGATGGGCCAGCAGCCTCTTGAGTACTGCCCTGACATGCTGGGTGTGGTCCTTGATGGTTTTGGAGTAGATTAAGATGTCGTCTAAGTAGGTGTAAACCCAAGGACCCAGCATGTCATGTAGAACATCATTGATAAACAGTTGAAATGCCGCGGGAGTGTTGCATACTTCAAGTGGCATAGCCAAACCTTCCTAATTGTCCAGTGGAAGTTATGAAGCCCTCCCTGATGCGAACGAGATTGTAAGCGCTCCTGAGGTCCAATTTGGTGAATATGGAAGCACCAAAGTGGGCATCCAGGGCAGTCTTGGTAAGAGTGAGTGTATGACGGTTCTTGATGGTGATCTTGTCAAGCCCCCGATCATCAACACAAGGTTGGAGGCCCCTGTCTTTCTTTTTGACAAATAAGATCCCCGCAGTCGCAGGGGATGATGAGGGCCAGATGGTGCCTTGGCGAAGTCCCTCCGCAATGTACTCCGTCTGCTCTCCCGCAGAGAGAGAGAACAGGCGGCCACGGGGCAGTACCGTGCCGGGCTGGAGGTCAATGGCCAAGTCATAGGGCCAGTGAGGTGGTAGTTGGATGGCCCTATGTTTACCAAATACCTCCGCCAGGTCAGGGTACTGGACGGGAATGGCCTACGGGTCAACGTCGAGGGCCTCTGACTCCCCTGAGCACGTCCCAGCCAGCACCTGGAGACAGAGCTCCTGACAGTTCGGGCCCCATTAAAGGATTTTCTGCTGGGTCCAGGAGATGAGAGGGTCATGGAGGAGCAACCAGGGAGTGACCAAGGGTGATGGGCGAAGAGGTGAGGTGGGTGATGAAGAAGGAAAGGTTCTCGTGGTGATGATCAATAGTGATGGAGAGGGGCAAGGTCTGGTGAGTGATAGGAGTGGATTGGAGGGGCCGACCATCCACGGCGGTGATGTTAACCGGTTGGGATAACGCCTCAAGTTCCACACCCAGCTGAGCAATGTAAGCTTGGCTGATAAAACTGCCAGCCTCCCAAGTCAACAAAGGCGGTGGTTACGACCCGTTTGTGGCCCAATTGGATGTGAACCTGGATGATGAGAACCCTATCTGCATGGCTTCACCGGCTCCGGAGTGGGCTTCTGATGGAGGTGAAGGTCTGACCTGAGCTGGAGCTGGTTCCGGTCTGATGGTGGTCTTGGGCCGGAGACTCGCAGGCGGCAGGGTACGAGGGGCTGACCTTAAGTGAGAGCTCAGTACGCATGCTGAGTTGAATCATGCCTTCTAGGGATTCGGGGAGCTCTTGCCTGGCAAGTTCATCCATCAGGTGTGGAGCCAACCCCTTGTAGAAGGCTGTTCAGAGAGCGAAGTCGCCCCAGGCCGTCTGGATAGCGAGGGTGCGAAACTCCACGGTGTAACGACTCACCGAACGGTCTCCCTGCCAAAGGTGGTATAGGCAGGAGTCAACCTCGACCTCGCTGTCAGGACGCCGTAACCCACCCGGCTGCCTGCCCGGTGAGGAGGGAGAAGAGAACTGTGATGCAGCTCCTATCAGATGCATAATGTTCCGGCTGAAACTCGAACACAAGAGACAGACTCATTAGAAAATTATCACACTTCCCGTGTACACCATTCCATTTTTCGGGGAGCAAGATCACAATGTGTCTATTCAAGAATCACGAGCTGATGACGTAATCCCATGATCTCTGGGTTCACTGCATAAGGCTCAGTCATTCTGTCAGAGTGAGAAACTTACCTGGCCAAACAGGCCAGTGTAGTGTGGTGGATGAACCCAATCGTGGATGGAACATGAGAGAGTTGGTAGACCATGCACCTTGTTCTGAGAACGCTCCACTAGTTGAGATTCCCACCGGGAACCCACGTTCTCACACAGTGAGTATAAAGTGTGGAAATAGACCAGAGTACTCACAGTACCAGTTGTATGGAAGATGAGTAGGTGACGGCATGAGACTGAGAACTGGTTGTGACCTGCTTCCTGTTTATATAACCCATGATTCACATAATTTCCGGGATTATTATTGTATTATCACAGTACAATATTTTTGTTCATATCTTGCAGCCCTGTAGAGGAGGACATTTGTGATAAGGAGTGATTCTATCAGAGATGGGGGAGGTGCTCGAAACCAATACGGCACACACACCCAAACAAAAGTGTGTATGGGGGTGTTTTAGATGGATGAAAGAGCTTCCGCTGGCCAAGACAAATTCAATCCACCAAGAGGCTGCACAATTCTCAACATGTCAGCAAAAGGTGGCTGTATAATCCTCAACAGAAATCTCAATGTAGTAAATGGCTGAGCAGATGCCCAGTAAATGAAGACATATTTGAAAATATTTTAAATAAATCAACTGTCCTATATGATTAAACAGAGCGCATATCAACAAATAGTGTGCCACAAGAAATCATGCAGTTCACATAGTTTTAGTTATTTAATGTTATTGTTATAATTGTTGAGTCACTGACCAATTAGCCTAGCTACTAGTTGCTAGCAACTGTTAGCAACTAGTAGCATAAGGTGTTTTAAGCAGCATATACATGACACACACTGACCATCTAAAATAACATCCATTTTTATTTGAATATTTATATAATTTAGATCAGACAGAATGTGGCATGATGTGCTACAGTTTTTGGTAAATACAACTTGCCCATCACAGTCCATGCATGATTGAGTAGGACTGAGTAGGAAGGTCAAGGGTAGTGCACAGCCTACTGCTTGTTACATCACTATTGTACAATACCCCTGTGGTTGTGGGTTATGGTTAAGTTTAATGTTAGGGGTTAGGGTTACGATCAGGGTAGTGGTGAGGGTAAGGATTAGGTTTAGGTTTAGGGGTTAGTTTTAAGGTTAGGAGCTTACCTGGAAGTATGAGCTAGCACAGCCCTGATGCTTGAGTTAGCAGCCTGCCTTTTCGACAATACACTCGACAATAAATGAAAAAAAAAACATCTAAAAGTGTGTAATGTTCATTCAAGGATTCACTTATCAGTCAAACTATCAGCTAAAAAAATGTGTATCTGATTAATTTAATCACAGAGCAAGTAATTAATCATTTTTAGTGGCTTGACAGCTCTAGCTATAACCACATAACTGACACATCAACTCACTGATGCACACCGAGGTCAAAAAGTCCTTGCTTGCTCTGCATTCCCATTCTGGATGACCCTTATGCAAATGAACTGGTGACACACATGCGGGAGGTTGAAATGTTTTTAAAAGATTGTGTTAGGTTTTTTTTTAGATTGAAAAAAAATTATTAGATCACATTGTATTGGAAAGAGATCACACTGGGAAGAAAATAACTGACCTGCAACTCTTTTAGTTCACTCACTTAACTTCTCTTAAGTTCTTTGTAGTTAAACAATGTTTTGGGGTAACATCTGGGGGTGCTATAGCCCCCTTATCAGCCTTACTTCTATATAGCCCTGATCAGCATAACTGCAAATTTTCACGCAGTCCAAAGCTTTGCTGACACTGAGGCAGGCTTTATCCATGTAGAGTCCAGTACAAGTAAATATTACAGCTCCACAATCCATCCTGTCGTCCGTGCTGTTAAATGATAAATATCCTGAACAATAATGGACTTGTATTCTTTCCTCATTCATCGTCAGCGCCTGACTCCACTGTTGGAAGAGTTGTTTCCCCCTAATGGAAATCACCATGGTAGCAAAGCCTGGCTAAAGTCATTACTGTCGAGTCTTGGTGCTGTCGTCCCGTAATATCCCAACCCTGTTCCTGTGAAATGTCCATCCGCCCCCGCTGCCCATTTCTTTTTCTGTCACTCAGAAAGCGCTGATCTCATGGGCACAGTGTCTTCCTCAGCTGTGTGTGGGTGGACGTGATCCAGCTTGTGGTGAAAAGAGAGAGGAATTTTGGGTGATGGTCCCATTTTGTTGACACTCTGGAAAATGAAGTTGCTAAAGAAGATGTCAGAAGAACCACTTTTGGTTCCTTAAAGAACATATCCATGAACAGGTCTGTAAAGAACCATTTCTGGGATTGTGTATGAATGTGAAAAACCGTTCTAAAACAAAGCTAATATCTATTTATGTAATCTATTCATTTATTTCATCACTGGGACTTATACTAAAATGGTCCTTTTAGTTAATCAATACTAATGATCAGTTTGCATTCCACTGTAAATACTCACACTGTAACTGCATTTTTAATTATGGGGAACTGAAGACTGATGGAATAACAAGTCATTGCTTTTGCTTTTAAAACTAAAGGCCTGTAAAGAGAACACACACCAACATGGCAATTAAAACAGCATTAAATAACTTCCACAAGCCACATTTTATGTGGCTAAATTCCGCAAATAAACGGTATTTGTGCATAAACGTGCAGAAGTGTGATCTCTGTAGAGGATGTGTTCTTGCTTTCACTTAGAAAATCAACCAGTCATGTCATTTGACCAGGAGTGCCCAAAAGTTTGCACACAGCTGAAAAGGGTAGTGAAGAAAAACAAGAAAAGAAGAGAGGAGTTTTGCCATTTTCTTCCATTACAATGGTAAGACCACGTTCTTCTGTGTTCTCTAAATCCTTTACCCCATCTCTTTCAGCTTATTATAGAAAACCTCAGTAATCTTATCTGCTAGCTTCCCTACATTACTTTGTACACCTCCTGTGTAGAACGACTGAAGCTGAAACTGACATCACTTACTCATCAGAACTGAATGAGGATGTAATACAGAGAATTTCAAACCATGTTCACTGCAGTTTGGGACAGAAATTGTGGCCTTGAACAGGCTGGACATGATCTTTTTTGACATTTCAGATGGTTGGGAGACCTAAGTGGGTGTATGTGTGTGCATACTTCTTTGTATAACTTTACCTTAAACAACAAATGAAAGTCTTGCCCTAACAAGTGAAAGCAGCATTTCATAAATAAGGGGTCCAGCTAAGGGTCCCCAAAATGTTTGTAGTGTTTTTCACCTCAAGAGTGTGTGTGAATGTTGTGTGTCGGAGCACACGAAGGCTACTATTTTTGCTGGAGTGCTGGGGTGACTCAGGCCCACTTCCTCTGTCAGGGAACATCATCCTGATGTGCCCTCCAAGGCCTGCCTGTATTTGTGTGTGTGTTTGTGTGTGTTTACCAAACCAGGGCAGCAGGTGAGCTCTCTCACTAACGTCTTTCTTTTTTAGATAGATATTTACACAGGATGTAACTGAAGATGCCTTTTAATGAGGTTTAACAATGTGCAGATGAATATTACACACAGGTATTATTACAAATGAAATCATGCCAGAATGACACATAGTGTAATTAAAGATATATTACAGTACTGCATTACCAAACAGATGATGTTTACTGCCAATGTATGTCTACTGAACTGACTTTAAATAACTTAAATATACAGTTGTATGCAAAAGTTATGGAACTCCCGTCAAATGGTGTCTGTTAATTTTCTAAGTGAAAATAAATGCATATATTAATACAGGATTACAGTGAAAAGGCATATTAAAAAAATATATTTTCTGCTATACCCAGATAAATCAAAATGTGTTATCTGTAGAGGGGGTGTTAACTTATTTTCACACAGAAAATGTAATTTGAATAGAGGTGTTCAAACTTTTACCTATAACAGTATACATAAAATGACATATTGCTGTATTTCATATTTTCTATCAACCATCAGGGGAACTCTGGAGCAAATGTGAATACAAACCTGGCAAGCATGCAGAATGAGTGAGCTAAGACATTCCATTAAAAACAGAGAGAGACACACACACACGGGAAGCACTGCACTGAATCACACTGGCCCAAAATAGACCCTCAAACGCACAAACATAACAGAGATGTATTTTAGTACTAACCTTGTCTCAGTGAAGCTTTGCTGTTTGAGATCCCTGTACTTTGCAAATATGCAGGAGGATAATACCTGCTGGTTCACATTCCTGTTCATATGGACCTTGCATTGCTTTCTCTTGGCCACTGCACTGAAACTCATCTGTTTAATCATGTCATCACAACAACAAAAATCTTTCAGCTGAAAAATCTCTATGTCCACAGTGCTCCTACTATATGAGAGCTCATTCAACACCAGAGCGCATCGCACATTCCTGCTATTGTTTATGAGTATTTTGACGTGTCCCCAGATAATCTTAAAATAGTCAAGAGAAACAATGTCTTGTATTTTACTGGTTTATCCTCACCTGATGTGAACCAGCTCTGGAGCACACATTGATTTTCTAAGTGAAAAGAAATACAGGCTCTACAGAGAACACACTGCCGCACATTCAAATGCATGATCATCGTTTATCTGCAGAATATTAATCTACTGCAAAAAATAATGTTCCCACTGCAAATGTTAAGGCGTAGAGGAATTGCTGTAGATGATGTACTTCAGCCAACAACAGCTCCCTGCAAGAGTTGTCATTCATTTGTTAATAAATGTTAGAGTAGAGTGGAATATAATTAATTTATATTATTCATTTAAATAGAAAGACATGACTGCACAACAAGGAAATTATGTTTACAGTTTGTTGACAGTTTTCTGTATATACACTACCATTCAAGTTTAGTTTTTTCTGTCATTCAATGTTTTTTCTGTTTTTATTTTCGACATTCTAGATTATGCAGTAAACAAAGAGAGATAAACAAACCAGAATGTTTTGTAATAAGGTAATGATGGACTGTTGTTTTTTACTTAGTTAAGTGGTTCTTGCCATAATGTTGAGTAGAACCGTAGTTGAATAGGATTACTAGCTGTGTACCAACCCGACCATCACAACTGATGGTCCCAAACACATTAAGAGGGCAAGAAATTCCACTAATGAACTCTTGATGAAGAAACACCTGTTAATTAAACACCATTCCAGGCCGATTCCTCATGAATCTGACTGAAAAAATGTCAAGAGCGTGCAAAGCTGTCATCAGAGCAATAGGTGATGTTTTCAACATTAATCTACAATGTAGCCAAAAATAAAAAAGGAAATCGTTGAATGAGAAGGTGTGTACAAACTTTTGACTGGTTCTGTATATATATGTGTATATATATATATAACTATACTACAAGAGCAATGCTTTTGGAAACATTCAATATGGGCAAAAAAGTTAAGAGATTTGAAACAATGTGTAGACAATAACACCCAATGATAGTCACATCTTGAACCAACAATATTACTTTACAAAGAGTTGAACATAACTTCTTTTCTACAAATTCACAGATGCTCAGACAAAGAAGGCACACTAAATAATTAAACACTTTCAGAAAGAAAATAAAAAAGCAACAGAAAAAATATGATACAAAAAGAAACCAAAAATAAACTTAAATGGGTTCTTCCTCGTCACTTTCTTCCTCACCATCTTTCGTGTCCTCAGGGACAGGTCGAAGGGTGGAGAGAGGGATGGAGGGAGGAGAGGATGTGGGTAAAGTTGGGCTAGCGTTGGGACTGCCTGCCTCACTGCTGCTGCTACCTGTCCCGCTGCTGCTGCTGCTGCTGCTGCTTCCAGTGGTGGAGCTGCTTGTGTTCTCCACCACCACCTCCCGTGTTACTCCTTCAATCCACACCTCCATCTCCTGGTGTCGGGCTGGGGACACGGTCACAGGGGTGGGGACGCTGGGTGGGACCACTGGGGCTGGGGAGGGACCTGTGGGGGAGTGCGGGGGAGAGATTGGGGAAGACGGGGCTGGCGAAGTCTGCGATGGCTTTGAGGACTTGCGTCTGGTGTCACGGAAACTGGCAAGTGGAGGCCGCAGGCGGACGCCGCTCCGTGTAGAGCCCTCAATGGCTTTCTGAAGCTGGGGGCCGCAGAAAACAAGACATTAGACAAAAACAGAACCGAAATGTGAATATGGTTATTATATGTGTTGTTATACAACATGTAGCACCACACAGTGGTGCTACATGTTGTATAACAACACATATAACACATAATGTGTCTTAGTTATGCATTATACCCTGATACTGTAAGATACACATTATGGACAAAAGCATTGGGACGCCTCACCATTACACCAACAAGGACTTTAATGACACTGCATTCAAATAGATAGCCTTTAATATGGAGTTGGTCCCCCTTTGCATCTATAACAGGTTCCACTCTTCTTGGAAGGCTTTCCACAAGATTTTGGAGTTTCTGTGGGAATTTGTGTCCATTCATTCCGTAGAGCGTTTTATGAGGTCAGGCACTGATGTTGGATGCGAAGGCCTGGATCACAATCTCCATTCCAGTTCATCCCAAAGGTGTTGGATGGGGCTGAGGTCAGGACTCTGTGCGGGCCAGTCAAGTTCTTCCACACTGAACTCATCCAACCATGTCTTTATGGAGCTTGATTTGTGCACTGGGGCACAGTCATGCTGGAGTAGAAAAGGGTCTTTGCCAAACTGTGGCAACAAAGTTTAAAAGTTTGATGTCCAAATTGTCTTGGTATACTGAAGCATTACGATTGAGCTTCACTGGAAGTAAGGGGCCACCTGAATTCAAATACTGTGAGGTGTGTACTAATACTTGTCCATATAGTGTATATACTATGTACTGATGAGTTTGACAGGTCAGTTCAATAAAATATTAACATATTGCAAAGTTTCATACTAACAGGAAGTGATGTAGTGTTGCGTACGTCATATCGAAATACAGCTCTGAAGACTGCTTTAGAGGAGCGTCTTGTGACATGAAAAAACTAAAATAGATTTTACGAAGAGTACAGCCTTATTTATATAACATTGCTTGAGGCTTTTGGTTCTCCTTTTTTATGTCAGCCAGACAACTGGCTATGTAATAGTGATACTTCATACATACTTTTGTTTTTCTCATACATGTTTAACACAGATATACACCTTTAAGTATGTATATTTAACATATAACATTTTTTTGATAAAAAAATATTAATATCAGTATAAATGTAAAATGCAGCCCTCCCCTTTTGTTCCAGACAGCATTGTGGGACATAGACTTGTGGATATATGAATGAACTCTACCTCCTTTAGTGCTACGACTCCAACCAGCTTGCCTATGCTGGTCACGTAAGCATGACTGAGACCCAGTAAGGAGAACAATGTATGAGTCTGTAAGAAAAAACAAATAAAAAATGGTCACCACCATTCAAAACAAAGGTACTGTCAAATGCATACCATCTGATCCAAAAAATCCTTTGCGATTTTTTTGTTTAGTATTTAATTGGTGTCTGTAAATTAATTATTTTCTTACTTTCGACTTGTTGTCAATCAGTTAAATCAGTTAAATTTTGGGTATTACATGTTATCTTCCTCCTAAAGTTTAGGTGTGGATGTATTTTACTAGAATTTATTATATTGACCCTAATGGTCTTTAGTATTGCAGTTTATCAGTCCAGACTGTATCAATAATACAAAGGTAAACAAGTGGTCTTTGATCAGCTTCTGATTAGACTGACCCAAACATATTACATTAGGGAAATCTCCTAAAATGAGTCAGCTAGTTTATTTCTGGAGCAGTCCAATAATTAAGACCTCTAAAACTTTTAAGATATTGATGTTCATGTATTGCTGTTATAAGCTGAGTGCTGAGAATAGAAGTTTCATCATGTGTCAGTTAGTGGTGCTCAATTAATTTAAGTCAATCAGATGCGGCAAAATATTTAAGTAGTAAGTTGTGGAATTTTGAGTTCAATTATTTACAACACATATAACATTTATAATAAATTAGAATGTACTAACAATATTATACACATATATTTCAATAAGTATTTCGCAAATAAAATCTGTGCAACTAAGATGGCTGGGCACATTATTATCGCGTTAACGCATTATTTACTAAACGTTTTATTTTGAAAGTTTGATGCTTTTTTGTGTTTTTGTGCTCATGGGTTGGGGTTAGGAGTCCCATTATTTTTGTCTATATTATATGACCATTACATCAACAGGGACTTTACTGACGCTGCTTTCTGATACATGGACTTTAATATGGAGCTGGTCCTCCTTTGCAGCTGGTATAATGGTTCCACCCCTCCTGTGCTACAACTATTCACAGTAATGTTCCAACTATAGTGTAAAGTCTTCCAAGAAGAGTACAGCAGCTAAGAGAGGACAGATTCCCCATTATATTCTTGATTTCAGAAGAAACTTATAACTTGTAAATTCTTATGATGGACAATACAAATGCCCAAAAAACAACATTATGGACAAAAGCACTGTATGGACAAAAGTATTGGGACGCCTGGCCATTACACCGAAAGGAACTTTAATGACACTTTGATGATGCATTCACATACATAGACTTTAATATGGAGTTGGTCTCAAACTAGATCAAACATAACAAACTAGATAAAACATGAATGCCCTGCAGTAGCAAATAGCTTATATTTGATTTGATTACATTAATGTTTAAGTTGAAATTTACAGATATATTTGAACTGTAACTGTGTAACTGTGTTAAAGGGAAAAAACTGCTGTTAAAAAGCTCCTTATTTGTTTAAAGTGTTTGCAAACCATATTATTGCACTTTTGTTCATATAGCAGTACAGGAAACCCCCCACTTTAACGCCGATCAGAACCAAACTAATAATTGTTCGCTAAAACCCCTGCACTAACGGAATCTGCAGATATTCTCAGCATTTTTTTTACTTTTGTGACGTCTGGACCTCATCCTCCACACCCCCTCGTTCTGGTGCTGGGTTGCTAAGCACTGCACCCAAACATAAAAACACAGCACGAGGGGGCGTGGCAGACGAGGCCTGGGCATCACAGCTTTTTTTGTGGCAATATAGAATTTTTCATATATTTACATTTACAGCACGCTTTTATCCAAAGTGACTTCCATTCCCTAACTACAGGGGACAGTCTCCCTGGAGCAACTTGGGGTTAATGGTCTTGCTCAGGAACTCAGTGGTGGTCCAGAGGCAAGTATCCTACCCACTAGGCCACCACAGTTCTCTTGGTGTATGCAATACACATGCACTCGCCCACTTGTGGTGACGGATGACTCGTCTACTCAGATCACTGTTTTTTCACATCTCTGTAGACCAGAACCTGTGTTTTTTTAATCGCTAACCTTTCATCTTTGTAATTAAGGGTTTATGCACTGCAACCCTACTATAATATCACTCTGTATGCAGGTGTGGACAGACTGTTCTTGCTGCTCATATCCTACACTGCCATTCTCATTCACCTGAGGAACAGCTGCTCTTACATATTTCTAATTCAGAACCATCACTCACACTGAATATGGGCTTTGGACCACAATTTCCAACTGATTACTGATGTCCACTTATCTAATGTGACTTCAGACACTATTCCTGTTCAAACACTGGCCAGATGAGAAATTTTGGTGAGGCCTAAATAATGAGTGCTTACCTTCATAATCCAAAACTACAGGGTCTGCGGGACCCATGTAGTACTTTTATTCATGCCACAGAGCACAGCAGGATGTTAATCGTCTCATGCAGTGCACATCTGCAAGCACCTTCTCTCCTGTTCCTCCATTAACTAATTTAGGTTTCTCCTTTATCTTGTCTGAAATCTCTTTAACCCTTAGAACATGAGTGACATGGATCTGTGACAGCAGTGCAAAAAATGATAAATTGCAAAACAGCTTGTGACATGGAAGTTCCCCAGTTTGTGTTGAAGCCCAAGGTGCCAGACGTCAGACTGATCTTTGTTTGGTGTTCCTATGTCACAGAGAACCAAAGTGGCCGAGCAAAAGTGCAGCAAACGGCGTGTGTGTAGGAGAGAAAAGACCAATTTCAGACTGTTTTCAACCATTTTACTTGCAATTTTTTACTAATTGTACTAATACATTCTGAGGGCTACAAAAGTGTACTCAAACTTTTGAGTTTCTTTTAATGCTATACAGAGCAAGCAGAAGCAGTCAGTGTATGTGCTCTGTTCTGCTCTGCTGTGGTGAGGGGAACTCCAGGCTGTGTATAGCACACATCTGCGATGTGACAGCTTTGACCACGAGTGCTGGCAGGCACTGTGTGTCAGACACACTGAGACTAGATGTCCCGTTTAGACTGATCGCCACTTTCTGCGTGCTGTCAAGCCAGTGCACGACTGCCGTTGGTGGCAGCTGTTCTTTTTGCACTGATCTGAGACAGCTGTTTGCAATGTGAGGTAAGTGATTAAGATGGGGATTGCAGGAAAAGGTTGCAGGCCCTATTTCAGTGTGAACAGGACCTGGGGAATGTTAACAGTCAAGTGTGGAGATAACAATGTGACAATATTGTGTTTGGGAATATACTCATATATATTTACACACATACACAAACACACATATAGATAGGAAGACAATTATAGCCATTTTATAATACATCTGTGTAAAATAAAGTAAAAAAACATATTTAGCCTTACATATCTACATTTTAGGTCAAAGTTTTTAAATCTCAGTCCTCTCCTAAGGCAATGCCTCAGGCATCATAATTAAGATGTGCATGAAGCATAAGACAGTTCATGATTATGTCATGAAACAAAATGGGTACATTTGGGCGCGGCCCTTAGCAAGGCAATCAGACGCACCTGAACGGAATGAGCCTCCCAAACATAAACAACCAGCACGAGGACGAGGGGGCGTGGCGGACGAGGCCCAAACATCACAGTCACCGGTACTCAGAGGCGAGGGGGTTTAAAAGTAACCAATCCAAGAACATTATTTATTTCTCCTTGATGCTGATTGGCTGCTGCCCTTTCATGCATCTCTAACAGACACAGTCTAGAATTTCCCGCGTAGATCGTCTCAAGTGTTCTCATGTTATTTGTTTTGTTCTTCTTAAAGTCCTGTTTTTTATTACTGTAAATTAAATTAATTTATTGCTGTATTTATCTGCTTATACCAAAGAAAACGACCAAAAACAAAAAAAAAATGTACGTGTATGAATTACAGTTCACACTGTATAGTACAGATACGGGTTTACATTTACATTTTCATTAAGGGTAAATGAAATTAAAATGTTTTGGGAGCATATTTGGGGGCATATTTAGGGTTTAGACTATAAAAATTAGGCATTTTTAGGCATTTTTTCTTTTTACCACATCACATATTCGAAGTTTTTCACTATACGCAGCTGCTCTTGGAACGTAATATCTTCACTGTATATCTTTTTAATATTTTTTTAGTTACAATTGTGCTGATGCAATTTTATTCATCACTTAACACATTTGAATCATGGAAGAGGCAGCAAACTGTTCAGATATCTGGTTCCTATAGTCATCACTGTGAACAATTTTGACTAATCTGCTTTCTCTGGAACGCAGCATTTTTTATCATAAATGTCATATTTCATGTGTATCTTAATTACATATATTAATGGCTTAATTATCCAACAATCCTTTTTAAAACAATTTTCCTGTAAGTAATTTTGAATAGTCCTGTTCATGTGGCCGTATGACATAATGGAACCACTTATATACATAGCAGAGTGTCATATAGCATAAGAAACTATTGGGTAACAACTTATTGGTGGGTTTAAAGTTAAAAAACCTTCAAACATGTCTGGGCCAATTGACTAAATTTGGTGTAGGGAGGGAGCCAGACCACTCTTTTAAGAACAGAGCTGTATGTTTACTCTGTTCTCTCCACCTCTTCTGAGAGTTTGTTTGTGCAGTCACTGACCTACTTTTTGAAGTCCAAAAGTGGACAGTTCGTGGTGACCCTACATATCCTCAACAACAACTGTCTGGTCAAGTTTAAACCCCTCCCCCCTGCCCCCGACGGTGACTGGTGACCTGAGCTCTTCACGCAAATCCCTCTAAATGGTCAAGGGTCCCTTGCTGCAAGGGCGACGGCAACACGGCTGACAAAACCGGTCAAGGTACGCAGTGTTTTGAACAGCAGCGATCGTTGCAAAGACACTGCCAGTGGGAGTGTCACAGACTAGGTGTTTATCTGCCTGTCTGAGTGGAGACGAAAAACAGACAGCCCTCCTCGATTGCTGCACAGGAGTGTAGTAACTTGGTAAAGCCGCGTGTGATATTGAATGCGGAGATCAGATTTGGAGATCAGAAGCGCTTTGACTCCAGTGCCGAATGTCTGAATGTCATTGCTGAGCAACGGCCAAGAATAGCAAGCATGAAATTTTCTCCAGCCATTCACTCCGTTATCTCAGGGAAACACGCTGCGTGCTTTTGATCCCACCGAGTGTGTCTCGGCGCTTGCTGTTTCTACTACAAAAATGAGCTCTGCAAAGTCACCCTGATGGAATTCGATGCTAGACCCTGATAAACTCTTCACTCTCTTAACTTTCCCAGTTAACTCCCACATTGTAGGATACTGTATGATAACAGTGTCCATCTGGAAAACCAAGTCTGTGCCTTAAGCCCATATTCTAATTTAGCAGTTGTTTTATACTTAGCACCCACAGTCACTGTGTCCATACTAGTAACTGACTGATCTGACAATGTTGTCCAGAGCCAGGGTCTTGGGGTCTACTGGAGCTTATCCCAGAGCTCATAGGGTGAAAGGTGTAGAAACACCCTGGACAATTTGCCAGTTTATCTCAGTGCAAACACACAGACAAACACACATTCACACCTAGGGGAAATTTAGCATCTTCAACTGATATGCATGTCTTTGCACTGTGGGAGGAACCTGGAGTTCCAGCGTACACATGAAAAGCATGCAAACTCCACACAGAAAGGACCCTTGGCCACGTTGGTTGGGAATCAAACCCAGGACCTTCCTATATATGCATATATTTGAGTTTTTAAAGACTGAAAATCTAGCCTTTTGACATACTCCAGATATGGAATTTCACAGAACAGATTATTGAAATGTCCTTATTTTATTAATCACCGATATCTCAAATGTATTTTACTCCCTCTTGAGGATTATGGCATACATACCCAAGATCTATGAATCGAGTGGACCAATATGTGTGATCTGAAATGACTAATATCAACAATAATAAATAAATGACAATAGTCCTTTGATCTCTGCTAAATCAGATGCTGCACTGCGTATATGTTGGAAAGCTTTAGCCTGCTGGAATTGTCAGCTTGGTATTTAGTGCATTAGCACACTGTGCTGCGTTTACATGCACTTGACATTTCAGCATCTCATTAGGAGAGGGAGATGGATAGCTCGCTGAGAGAGAAGCACGCTGCTTCTGCGTGGCGCGCACGGACGTCAATTCAAATGAACCCATACACAACGCTATGCAGCCGATTCTAAACATTCAGAAACCTGGGCATTATGGATTTGATGTATTGACTCTCTTCACGCAAGACTGAAAGGCCAATTATGAGAGGTTTATGAATCAAAGGCCCCCAAACTCACCAAGGATATGCGATGACACGGTCAGCGGGAGGAGTGACTAGAATGTGACATAATTATATGCTGTGTGCGTTTTGCTTAATGTAGTTGGACTTGTTAAATAAAAATATTAAAAGTAAATAACCACACACACACACACACACACCCGTATCTGAGGCATTGGCTTTAAGCATATAGTGACAGGGTCCTATTCATAAAGGGGACATCAGCAAACATCTGTCTGTCAGCTATTTACATTAAATCACATTGCAATTGAGGGTTGTCCTCACTAGTACTGAATATCAACAGATCAAGCTGAATTGGACTCAAGTCACACATTTTAGCTGCAGCAATTGAATATTTTCTTTTTCTATTGCATTAAATTAGCTGGAATATTTATTAATAAAAATCTGAAGGCATTTTCTGTCATTTTAATTGTTAGGATTTTTTTATCATTACTAATAATTATGGTATTATTTTGATAGCAATTATTAATTAGTCACAAATATTGCTAAATATTGTCAAGGATTATTCATTGCCATTACTATTATTATTAGTAGTAGTTTTTAAACAAATTATAACATTGACACTTGTCTGTAAGACTCGAGACAACACAGCTGTATTGTTTCAGCACTCGATTTGAGACTCACCTGTACTGACTTGGAACTGGAGTGTCAAGAACTGATTACTCAGTGATTTCTTCCCATCTCTGTTAGTTAACAGCTGCATCGGCACCATAGTACTGACAATAATTTCATCGCAGTATAGACAAGAGTAGAAAACCATTTAATTCAAAACTTTTAATTCAAGACTTTTGGTGGTAAACATCCGTGAATTCTGCAACAAACTTAAGGAGTACACTAAAGAACAATAAACAATAAAGAACAGCACAGAAAATGAGTTGGTCAAGCTCATTTACAGGAATACTTCAGCACCGTCCAACTTACTTTTCAGCCTCTGCCCTTCTGTCTGCAGGAGACCATTAATTACCATGGACATTAATTTAAACGTGTGTCCCTGTACTTATAAAAGAGTAAAAAAAAAAATTCAGAACTGACCACAGAAGCCATAGGGCATTTGCTGAATAAGCATATGAAATGTACCTCAGACTACAACCATTACACTCCAACAATACAGGTAATCTCTAAAGCAATAAAGTAAAAAAAAGTCATGCCAGTCACTTTTGTTTTTCATGAAATGTTCTGGTTCTAGTACTGTATTAGGCACAATGTATTTAAACACAATAAACTCATGAAGATGCTCTACAAAAATGAGCTTTGAATAAAGGTCCATCAATGGAATTCAGCTTCTGTGCATTGCTTTCTATTGTACTTAATAATTTCTATTATTACTGCTCTTGCTCCTCATGTCTTTGCAAGTTGAAAGCAGTCTAATGGCAGAATTTAGGGAGATGTGGTGGGTGAGTGGTGATTAGTGTGTCTGTCGAAACGCATCCGTCAGACAAATCAGCCGCCCACCCGACCAAATGGAGTGCTGGAGGATCAGTGGACAAAAGCTCAGTGAAAGGAGTGCCTTGCCCTCTCATTCAGCTTTTGCAAGGCATGAATTTGTGTATGCGTTTTTTGCGTTAATTCACATGTTTGCATTAGGCCGGGTGACAAGACTTCAAGGCAAAGCACAGTAACACACCACTAAATGCTAACAAGTCTCAACACAGTGCCTCTAATCACAGTGGTAAAGTCTAATTGTCTTCATCTGTGTTGTACCATTGAAGGCACACTATTTGGATGTAAAGTAAAGTAAAGTGGCCCCTTATAGTTACACGTGAACACACCACACCACAGCATAGTATAAACCATGTGAAACTCTTTCTCTGCATTTAACTCATTCACAAAGTGAAGCAGGGGGCTGCCACAAATGAAGGGGGCCTGAGGAGCAGTGTGTGGGAGCGGTAGCTCAGTGGTACTACTAGAAATCCTGCAAATTGGTTCCCTGTAAATCCCTATGAATTGGTTCCCTTTCACAAGAACACACTTAGACTTATCCAGGGTGTAACATTTTGTGAAAAGCAGTAATAATAATAGAAGAGTGAGCTATCAACTCTCTATTACTATGCAGTGTTAATTTAACAGTGTGATGCTACCACTTGTGGCTCACAGGCTGTCTATGGGAGTTCACACACATATAGGCATCAAATATTGTAAAAATGCTAAAACAATGTCTAGGAAAGCACCATAACAAAAGAAATCATCATATCTCCTTAGCTTTAGAGAAAGAAAAATATTCTTTACTATCTTACTTTATCTTTCAATTAAGGAATGCCAAAAGGTATTGATCACATGCCCACAAGCTCTCTATCGCGGTTTACACACACACACACACACACACACACACACACACACACACACACACACACACACACACACACACACACACAC